>BPLR01000087.1:0-163994 GCA_021605095.1 Caerostris extrusa | reverse complement strand
TTGACTCCCGGCGTGTGCCATGGATGTTTGTAGTAGTTTCGGAATCACTTTAAACTGTAGGCCGTGGTCTAATAGGACTGTAGGGGTCTAATATTCAATTTGGGCCTCAAAAGCGTCAATCTCGATTGGTACCGAAAACGTGAATGCGTCGGGTCATACTGCATTGATTCTTCGTGACTTTTTCGCCAAAAATGAAACTCATATCGTTCACAACCACCGTATTCACACCGTGCGACTTGTGGCTATTCCCTAAACTCAAAAGGCCATTTCGAGGACACTGTTTTAAGTCGATTGAAGAAATTCAAAAGGGGGAATCACCGGGTGCTTTGAAGGCGATGACTTTTATAGCATGCATCGTGGATTGGAATAAAAGGAGGCGATTACTTTGAAATAAATTTAGGGAAAAATAAATATAGGAATGAAATAAATTTAGGAAAAAGGCGTGGGGCTGACAACCAGAAGCACTTCCTGTCTCGAAATCTGCCAGTAGGCAGACGACCTTGCTCACCATAATGCTGTTGCGCCAATGAAGAAGATGCCATGTTGACCCCCTCACCTCGGGTAAACAACGGGAGAAAAAAAAATTTGGGATGAGCTGGATTTACATAAATACAATTTATTAATTTTTTGTAGTACTCTATTCACGTACCTTCCCGGGATGCGACTCAGAAGCCGAAGTGCAGTCAATGCTTTGATTTACACGAAATTCCTTTTTATCCATTTTCAAACTAGCAAAACTCGCTTCACTACAAATGCTATAACTCCCAGACTAATAGTGCAGCAGCTGTCACATTGATACACGTGTCTTTTGAAGGTGAGGGGCTAACTAAAAATCATATGGATTTAATACTAGTAGCGCCATTTATGTGTCAGCCTACGAACTTTTTCATCCCACCGGTTATGGTTCCTGTAAAGTGTTTTGTGCTACATGAAGTCTGACAGTTCAGCGGGAATGAGGTCCACCTACAGCTAATTTGGTTTCCTTCTATTTTAGTTAAGATCCGGTATGCTACCTAGGAAGTGCTACCATAAGAATTCCCAAGTTTCTGGTGGGTGTTTATTATTTTTTTTCCAGTAACTGGTATTTAATTAGGTCGGCCTTTGCAAAGTACACAGCACTTGGTGCATCCTGTGTCAAAACATGTCGAAAATACAATGAATCGCTTCTCAACTCTCTTCAACAGCGTAAACAACTCCGTTATTTGTTAGTTCCAACCGAGCACTGCTTCCCCGTACTCTCAAAACAAATGATTTTCTGCATGATAATCCTTTTTTTTTCTTTCTTTGGTGTTTCAGAAAGCAACTATAAATACCAACTACGAAATAAACACGCTTTGCATCAGCCAGTCTCAACAAAATACCGAAGTATATGAAAAAGTATTTTCCTTCTGCTTGGCTCTTTTGGACAAGCCATTGGCGAAAGGAAGAAAATCAGTCAGCGGCACTCTGCCAAATCTGGTAGATGGAACCGTTTCTCTCAGCTAACTTAACAGGTGGGCTGACATGTTCGTAGGTTGACACATAGATGGGGCTACTAGTATTAAATCCATATGATTTTTAGTTAGCCCTAACCTTCAAAAGACACGTGTATAAATTTGACAGCTGTTGCACTGTTAGTACGTGAGTTATAGTATTTTTAGTGTTCATCACGTGCAGTTCGCTCGGCTGACTGTCGATTGGACTCCGGTGTGAAATGATGGAGCCATGTTTCATCCATTGTCACATATCGACGAAAAAAATTCGGGTTTATTACGATTGAGCAGCTCAAACACTGCTTTGAATCATCCATTCGTTGTTGTTTTTGGGTCGATTATTGTCGGCACCCACTTTAAACAGAGCCTTCGCATATCCAAATATTCATTTACGATAGGTCCAACACGTTCCTCTGATATCTTTAGGGTCTCAGCTATCTCAATCCACTTCACTTACTCTCTGTCAGTCCAATACTTTATGATACGCGAAATGGTTAGGATCCTGTAAACTTTCCAAATTTTCTCCAAACTTTCCAGCCTTACGGCCATACTGTTTACTCCAGTGGTTACCAAGGGCTAAAAACCGTTTTCATTTTTCTGCCATTATCCATAATTTGAAGACTAGTCACCGAGTACGCACTCTGAGTGCGTTTTTTGGTACTACTTACATGTGTGAGAAAACATTCTCCAAAATGAAGTACACAAAAAATGTTTACAGATCTAAGTTAATCGATGAGCATCTTAAATCTCTTTTTTAATAATTGGCACAAGTAAAATTGATCCCCTACTGTAAGTGAAAATTACAATTACATAAATCTCATTAGTATTTCTTTTACAAGTGGATACCCCGCGGTTTCATTCGCTTTAATTTAGCTTTTCTGTTCCTGAGGGATTTTCAGGATAAAAATCACATGTTTGATTCAGGATATATGCATTCCAAATGGGAGCGTCCATGGGATGTTCCCTAGTTTGTAATGTTAGTGGGATTCATTTTAATTATTTGTTAGTTGTTCTGCGTATTATGTTTGTCATTAAGCTTTACCTAGCACGTCAATAAAACCGAGTTATCATCATTCTGTGTTTTTTTTATCCAACTTGTTACAGCAACACTAAGCTATTCGCTGTCGCGGGCCGGATGGATGACACTGGCGGGCCGTAGTTTGGAGAGCCCTGCTGTAGCCGATTATGCTTAGGATCTTTGTAGCTGTGGAAGATCGTGATTAGAATCCTGTAACTAAAATACCAGAATTCAATAAAAACGGCAACCCGGGAGCTTCCATTAGATTTACAATTAACATAGGATCAGCGTACTTTAATGTAGGTGATCTCGCTCGGGCTCGCCGCTTCCCTCACCGTGCAGCGATGCATTTCGCGCTTTTTTCACTGACAGGTCTAAGTTGAAGATGAACGTGTTCTCGGCATCACACGAATGGACAGCCGGAGAATTCCCACCACAGCGTTAAAAATTCAGTCGTCATTTTAAATGAATCCAGCCAAAGTTTAAACTTAATGCTTGGAAAAATAAAAAGGAACAAGTCTTATTTTCAATGCTATTTTTTTCGAGCACATAAGAGAATAAGGCATAAACAATTTTTTTGTGTGTGTGTTCTAATGCAGCTGGCAAACACTTAGACAGCTTGGTCTAGGATGCCTTAAGGCAAGCGCTGCACAGACGCTACTCACTTAGCATTACACAGGCCGCGCGTATCACTTGAAGATAAGCCACGGAAGCGGAGTAACAACGCCCTACGATCCTATTAGGACCGGGACTTACGGTTTAAAGTGGATTCCGAACCACTACGAACAATATGCCAACATATGCTGCATAAACATACAACATGTTGCATAAACAATACAACAAACAATTCTGAAATTTTTAAAACGATATGCCATCAATTTAGCAGTAGTTAGACTATCTAAAAAAAAAAAACCTGTTACACGTTGCCACGTCTCTTTTTGAAACATTCTGCTGCACATCGCCTGCTATCACAGGCTCCAGTTTCGAATCCTGGCGGTGGTATGGTTGTTTGCGAGTGGTTCAGAGTCCATTTTAAACTGTAACAGGTGGGCTGAAAGGTTCATAGGCCGACACATAGATGGCACTACTAGTATTAAATCCATATGATTTTTTTATAGCCCTAACCTTCAAAAGACACGTGTATAAATTTGACAGCTGTTTCACTATTAGTATGTGAGTTGTAGCATTTTTAGTGTTCATCCCGTTCAGTCCACTCGGCTGACTGTCGATTGGACTCCGGTGTGAAATGATGGAGCCATGTTTCATCCATTGTCACATATCGACGCAAAAATTCGGGTTTATTAAGATTAAACAGCTCCAAACACCGCTTAGAATCATCCATTCGTTGTTGTTTGGGGTCCATTGTGAGCTCGCGCGGCATCCACTTTGAACAGAGCTTTCTGCATATCCAACTATTCCTTCACGATAGGTCCAACACGTTCCTTTGATATCTTTAGGGTCTCAGCTATCTCAATCAACGTCACTTTACGGTTGTCAGAAATTATTTTGTGGACTTTTTTGATGTTTTCGTCGGTAACAGCCTCTTTGGAGCGTCCACTGCGTGCATTGTCCTCGGTGCTCATTTCGCCTCATTTTACCAAACCACTGACCGAACCAAGACCGAATAATGTTTATCAAGCCAAACCTTGACTTCAATAGTTTTTCCGCCAAAAGCAATGTTTTAATTAACACGAAATTCCTTTTCTTCAAACTAACAGAAGTCGCTTCACTAAAAATGCTATAACTCACATACTAATTGTGCAACAGCTGTCAAATTTATACACGTGTCTAACTAAAAGGGGGTGTCTATCTTAGGGCTAACTAAAAATTTATGGATTTAATACTAGTAGCGCATCTATGTATCAGCCTAAGAACGTTTCAGCCCACCTGTTATCCCCTTCGAATTACGCCCATCACATGTCCAATCTCCAAGGTCACCAAAGGAGAAACACCTTTAAAAATCCTTCTCTTAATATCATCCACACATTTTCACGACTGTGGCCTTCTTTTACCGAGTTTTTGCGAAAACCCGTAAATGCTATGGTTTTATGGCATCCAGGTACAAAGTAAACCAGTTAGAACAAATTAAAAAAAAAAAAAAAAAAAAAAAAACTTTTAGCTGCGTAAAAGGCATCAAATCTTAACCTTACTGAAATCTATTTTTTTGTGTTGTGAGTAGGGACCCCATAAACCAGGGGTCTCCAAACTTTCCAGCCTTAGCGCCATACTGTTCACTCCAGTAAGTGCCGTGGGCCAAAATCGTTTTCATTTTTCTGCAGTTATCTATCATTTCTAGATTAGTGAATTTAGTTTTTCGTTCCTAATGGATTTTCAAGATAAAAATCATATGTTTGATTCAGGATCTGTACATTCCAAACATCGATATACATACATATGCGATACTCTTTACCCCAGCATAACTACCGCGGGCTGTTCACTAGTTTATAATGTTAGTGGGATTCGTTTCAATTATGTGTCAGTTGTTATGCTTAAGTTAAATTTTCTGCGTATTGTGCTTGTCATTAATCTTTACCTAGCGAGTCAATAAAAACCGAATTATTATCATTCTGCGTTTTTTTATCCAACTTATTACAGCAACAATAAGCTATTCGCTGTCGTGGGCCGGATGGAGGACACTGGCTGGTCGGATTTAGCCCGCTGGCCGTAGTTTGGAGACCCCTGCCCTAAACGAAATTTCGTAAAAAAAAAATATTCTGGAGCTTCGTAAGTAGTTACAAAATGTATTGTTTACAACCCATTAAAAAAAACTGCTTATACTGTAAATAGGACAGCATAAAAAAAAAAAAAAAAATCCCACGTAGAAAATATGTAAAACAAAACCTCTCAATGTAGCGAGAAAAAAAAAGTGAATTGGCAAACCAGAACATTTAAAAAGAGTTTTTATTCTATTTTTTTTTTTTTTTCTCATGCAGCTAGCAAAACACTTGAACAGCTTGGTCTTGGATGCCTTAAGGCAAGCGCTGCACAGACGTTACTCACTTTGCATTACCCAGGGGGCACGTGTCACTTGAAGATAAGCCACGGACGCGGAGTCACAATGCCCCCCCGCAACACTCTACGATCCTAATAGATCCGACCTACGGTTTAAAGTGGATTCCAAACCCCTACAAACACCCATGGCACCGTCGGGATATAATATCGAATATATTTTTCCTTCTATAGATTCCAAAATGTGCATTTCAAACTGCTTATCGCAGGAAAAGGATTTTCTTGTGGTGAAGAACTGGTTCAAAATCACTTTCGTCACCTCGCATCTAATAACATAATGAGGTGATATAATATCGGGTGGGCCCTCTGTGGGATTCTTTTCAATCTGATGTTCATTTGACAACCAACTGTTGTTTTCTTTTTTTTTTTTGTTACTTTTTTAATTCATTTTTAGGTACTTACGTATTAACGCTACCTTGGCTACAGTTGCGCCAATAAAGAGGAATCTTGTTGTTTGCACGCGCACACAGTTATCTTTTGAACGCCAACCGCAGCTACAGATTTGGCGGTTTTAAATGGAATTCTGCTTCCCTCAAACCAGTTGTCTTTTCCAAGTCCACATGATAAGCACACTGACTGAAATTGCATTTCCAAAACTTACGTTTACCAAAATAAAGTTGCATGTCATGGGAATTGGGACATTTTCGTTTTTTTGGTAAAATATTTCGCTCCGGAAAAAAATTAAATTGCATCTTGTTCTGTTTCTGGCAAATCCCAAATACGCATTTTCGTAGCACTAAAAAATGGCGTCAAAAATCAGCAAATCTGTAGCTGTTAGATTGGCGCCACTTAAAAACCGCCAAATCTGTAGCCAAGGTAGCGTTAATACGTAAGTACCCATTTTTATTTATAATATGCATTGTGAATGGAATTTTTTTCCTCATACACCGTATAAAAACAGATTGAAGTGTATTTTTCATAAAATTGTTTTGTCTTCAGTTAATTTGCAGGATCCACGAAAAAGCATGCTCATGAATATCTTTTACACATAAGAGGAGAATGAAACTGCAGTCCCGCATAAATCGCTGCAGGTTTTCCAAGACGAAAGGCGAACTGCACGTCAATTATTTTTCAATAAATGAAATGTAAATATATTTTTTTTTCTGATGTTAAAAAGCTGAAGAAGCTGATGATCTGAAATGCGGAAGTCTATTGTGATTGATGTGTATTGAGAAACAATCATTTTTAGATATGAAAATAATGAAATAATTGATAGAAACCATCGGAAAACCACCTTCTGTCCTAAAAATAGGACAAATGTTGTTGTTGTTTCTTATCCCACTTGACTGGCCAAGCCTATACGTACTCATGATTGAAGGGGAAGGAAGCAGCTTCTGTTGTGATGGAGCACCCGTAGGTAGAAGGCTGACTTTGGCTCCGTGACGGTTTTAAAGTCATAGGAGACCGGGACCTACGGCTTAAAGTGGATTCCGAACCACTCCAAACATCCATGACACCGCCGGGATTCGAACCCGAAACCTGTGGTACCGAGTGCCAGAGCGCTAGACACTCGGCCATCAGGGCTCCATATTCTACATATAAGTATTAAAATAATTCTTTTTTCCTCGGAAAATAATCTTAAATCACGAAATAAGAATGTTTTCTATTCGAACATTACAAGGACACATTCTTCTATCCAAATCCTGAGGCCATGCGTGAATTTTGAAAGAAAATAATTTTAAAGAAGCATGGCGCCGTTTCTTATATTCGAACAAAATGATTTCCAGCAACTTTGACGTTTTGTTCCACACGACTTTCGCAAATTCCACGCTTTTACGGGGTGCGGGACGGACAACCCATGAGTAAACTACTCATGGATGGAGGGAAAGGGGCAGCTTCTGTTGTGATGGAGCACCCGTAGGTAGAAGGCTGACTTTGGCTCCGTGACGGTTTTAAAGTCATAGGAGACCGGGACCTACGGCTTAAAGTGGATTCGAACCACTCCAAACATCCATGGCACCGCCGGGATTCCAACCCGAAACCTGGGGCACAGAGCGCTAGACACTCGGGCATTCAGGTCCCAAATTTGTGGATGCCAACGGCACGCGGTGTCCCCAGGTGGTCACCCACCCAAGTATGTTTATTAAATAAAAATTTATAGTTAAAACAATTTCTTTGTTCACTTTTTTTTTTTATTTTTTATTATTATCGTTATTTTTGCGGTGAAAATTACCCTTTTTTGTTATTAATAATGCTTATTTTTTTGCTCAGTATTTTATTTTTTCGTATAATTTTTAAGTTTTTGTGATTTTCAACGTTTATTTTTTTCAAAGATGGTTTATATTGCATTTGTGTGATAAAATACCGATTTAAAATAAAAAAAAAAGTGTTCTCATGAATTCTTTGCATATAGATGAGGAGAAATTATTGAAATTTTTTTAATTTGAAAGACGGGGGGCTCTCTTCACTTCCGTGCATTCGGAAAACAGTTGCGCAGAAAGATTTGAAATTGGGCGAGTACAAAACTGACGCGAACATCGCAGGATTACTGTTCCACTTCTAATCCTATTTTCTTTTCTCCCGGACACACCCAGAGCATCGATCACTGCCCCCCTCCACCCCCTGTCTCGGACACCTTTGCAAAGAAAAGAACGACTTTTTATCACGTGTGTACATGTTGTCGTCCTCTTTACTGTGAGTGAAAATGAATTTCCATGTTGTACGGCAACAAAAGGAATCGAATAATAACACTATATAGTTGAGTATATAATGTAACGGTGTATAGCAGAACAATATATAATTTACAGTTGAACAGTAACAGTATAACACCATATACTGGCAACTGGCGTACAGTTTACGGAGTACCAACAGGGGGAAATACCTCTTAAACCTCCTCATCTTATTTCATAAATATGCTTTGAATTATAATTGGCTGCTTAATTAATGTTAGTAGAAAATGCAAGATAAAGTTTCAAAAATTCAGTTAAAGTTTTTTTTCTTTCTAATGCAGCTGGTAAACACTTAGACAGCTTGGTCTCGGATGCCTTAAGGCAAGCACTGCACAGACGTTACTCACTTTGCATGACCCAGGAGGCGCGTGTCACTTGAAGATAAGCCACGGACGCGGAGTCGCAAGGCCCCCGCAAACGCTCTACGATCCTATTAGGACAGGGACCTACGGTTTAAAGTGCATTCCGAACCACTACCAACATCCATGGCACCGCCGGGACTCGAATCCGAAACTTGTGGTACCGAGCGCCAGAACGCAAGCCATTCGACCATTCAGGCCCCAATTCATTTAAAGTGGTACTGAAAAAAAGTAAATGCAAGATAAAAGAATTTAAAGCTTAAATCTGGTACAATGAGGGACCCGTTGTCGATGCCAAAACTATTGAAAACAATAAATAGAGTATTAATTCATAGTGAAGCAAGTAGTACATAAAAGGGTTATTCTGGACGGTGGGAGCCATGATGAAAGATGCTGAAAAGTAAATGATTATCCCCCCAAAAAGGCCAAAATCCGAACCGATTTTTATTTATTTTTCAATTTTAAGTTTTTATTATTTTTATTTTTATTTATTATTATTATTATTTTTTTTTTTTTTTGGTTTTGTTCCATCCTTTTATTTTCCTAACACTAAAGACATAACTATTCACTAGCCGTTATGATAGGATTAGGGTGCACATCAGCAAAAAAATAAAAATAGTGAATTTGGGCCTAGTGTCAGATTCGAACCCTCAACCTTGTTTAGTGTGAGTGAAAATGAAATTCCATGTTGTACGGCGACAAAAAGGAATCGAACAATAACACTATATAGTTGAGTATATAATGCAACGGTATATAGCAGAACAATATATAATATACAATTGAACAGTAATAGTATAACAGCATATATCAGCAGTACATAGCCGAGTATGTAGCGAGAATAACAGATAATAGCAACAATACAACCTTTATTTTTCTTTTTAATGCAGCTGGCAAACACTTAGAAAGCTTGGTCTTGATGCTTTAAGGCAAGCGCTGCACACATGTTCCTCACATTCCATTACTTGGGGGTGCGTGTGACTTGAGGATAAGCCACGGACGCGGAGTAACAATGCCCCCGCAACGCTCTACGATCCTATTAGACAAGCACAATTATCCCGAACCACTACAAACATCCATGGCACTGGCGGGACTCGAACCCGAAACCTGTGGTACCGAGCGCCAGAGCGATAGCCACTCGGCCGTACAGGCCCTATAATATAACATAATAACTGTATAGCAGTATAGCCGAAATCAACAGAATATAGTGGAACAGTATAATGCATCGGTACAGCAGTATATAACACATCACCAAGAAGCCACCGGTCCTGATAAGAAAAACCTTTTCTTTTTTTTTTTTTTGAAATTCGACTTTATTCTTCAACATACAAATAAACTAATCAATACTTCAAGAGCGATACACTCAATCCAACGCTCCTCTAACTTTTCGATGCCTTTTTTGCAGAAGGATTTGTCTTTTCTCAGTTTCCACAATCACTTCTTCATTCAGGCTACATTTCTCTCCCAGGAGCATATTTGAGATGTTAATAGCAACTGACAAAAAACGCCAATAGTCGCTGGGAGCTAGATCTGAGAGTAGAGCGGGTGGAGAAGCAATTTATTCAATGTACCCATAGTTTTCATCGACTTGTGACACGGGACATTCTCTTGGTGAAAACAACACTTTTTTCTCCATTCAATTGATCCAATAAGCCATGTGATATCTTCGCTATTGATAGTTTTAACACCTGGGCTGAAAGGTTCATACGCTGATACATAGAAGGCGATACTAGTATTAAATCCATGTGATTTTTAGTTAGCCCTAACCATCAAAAGACACGTGTATACATTTGACAACTGTTGCCCTGTTATTATGTGAGTTATAGCATTTTTAGTGAAGCAACTTTTGTTAGTTTGAAAAAAAGGGATAAAAAGGAATTTCGTGTGTTAACAAAGCATTGCTTTTTGGCAAAAAATACTATTGAAGCCAAGGCTTGACTTGATAAACATTATTCGGACCTTGCACCAGGAAAATCAACCGTAGAGAAGTGGTTTGCTAAATTTAAACGAGGCGAAATGAGCACCCAGGACGATGCACGCAGTGAACGCCTCAAAGAGGCTATTACCGACGAAAACATAAAAAAGTGCACAAAATAATTTCTGATAATCGCAAAGTGAAATTGCTGAGACCCTAAAGATATCAAAGGAACGTGTTGGACGTATCGTGAATGAATATTTGATATGCGAAAGCTCTGTTCAAAGTGGGTGCCGCGCAGAGCTCACAATCGACTCAAAACAACAACGAATGGATGATTCTAAGCAGTGTTTGAGCTGTTCAATCGTCATAAACCCGAATTTTTGCGTCGATATGTGACAATGGATGAAACATGGCTCCATCATTTCACACCGGAGTCCAATCGACAGTCGAGTAGACTGCACGTGATGAACACTAAAATGCTATAACTCACATACTAATAGTGCGACAGCTGTCACATTTATACATGTGTCTTTTGAAGGTTAGGGCTAACTAAAAATCATATGGATTTAATACTAGTAGGCCCTCTCTATGTGTCAGCCTACGAACTTTTCAGTCCATCTGTTATATAAGCAAATGAAACTAATCCCACTTAAATAATTTCTTAAAAACTATAAATTTATTTCACCAAGTTATATTATCTTAACGCAAGTTTCATAGACCTACTTTTATGAATTTCTTTCCAGTTGCGTTTACTTTTGATTGCTACGACTCTATATTCCCTTCTGAATAAAAAAAAATGCAAAATTTTCCATTTTTTAGCCCTTTGTAAAACCGTGGAAAATAAGAAAATCGTTATCAAAATATACTAAGAATTTTAAAAAGAAATTTTAAAAACACCTTAACACTTCAATGAATCCATTACGAAATGAAGCTTTTATCCAATAAGGAAAATCACGATTGCATACAATATATATATATAAGAACGTATTCGATTCATTTAATAAATTGACTTAACTATAAAATGTATTCTAACATGGTATCAATTAAAAATTTTTTGTATAAACCACTTTGGTTATTTTTTTTTTTTTTTATCAATTTGAAAACAACAATTTGTTATTACTACCTTATAAAGATTTGGTGATATCGGCCATTTTTCCACTTTTACGAATGACCCAAATGGTTAATAAACTGTTCAAAAATATTTACAACACATAATAATAATTTCGTAAATCGTAACGAAGAGCCAAAATATGTGTAATGACGTAAATAAAGTGAGAGAATGGCAAGAATTTTCACGAAATCAATTTTTTATCTTTTGATAAAATCCAGGAGCGAGGAATTTTCATGCGGCATGCTCATTTTAAGAACATAAAAGGAACTTTTCTTTTTTTTTTTTTTTTTTTTATTTAGTTTGGAAGAATAAATAAGTAAAAAGGTTACCTCATAGCTGTTGTTTTACACCTACAAGAACTGTCTACATATTAGTAAACAATGTACTATTTCGGTCCATTAGTACTTAGTAAAATATCTTTGCAGCAGCCACAATAGTTTATAAATGCGTCTATATTTTTTTTTTCTTTCTAACGCATCTGGCAAACAGATAGACAGCTTGGTCTTGGATGCCTTAAGGCAAGCGCTGCACAGACGTTACTAACTTTAGCATTACACAGGCGGCGCGTGTCACTTGAAGATAAGCCACGGACGCGGAGTAACAATGCCCCGCAACGCTCTACGGTCCTATTAGGTCCGGGACCTATGAGTCTCATTTTTGGCGAAAAAGTCACAAAGAATCAATGCAGTGTGAGCTGACGCATTCAGTGTTTTCGGTACCAATCGAAATTTGACGCTTTTTGATGCTCAAAATGGAATATTAGACCCTCTAGAGTCATATTAGCCACCGAACTACATTTAAAGTGGATTCCGAACCACTCCAAACATCCATGGCACCACCGGGACTCGAACCCGAAACCTGTGGTAACGAGCGCCAGAGCTCTAGCCACTCAGCCATTAAGGCCCAAATGCATCTATATAGAATTCACAATTTCTTTTTGTAATTTCTGAATCAATGTTCCTCCATTCTTCGAACATGTTTAGCACGGTCAAAACAGTACATGTTTAGCACACCTACTATTTTTAGCTTGGCTTTAGTTGTATTCGTACTCCAACCTAAAGTGGCGGCCTGGTGGCCAAGTGACTAGCGCTCTGGCTTCTGGTATCACAGGCTTCAGGTTCGAATCCTGGCGGTGGCATGGATGATTGTGAGTGGTTCGAAATCCACTTTAAACTGTAGGTACCGGTCTGTTTAGTCCTCGTGAGACAGAAGATGACCGTAGAGCGACAAACCAAACCAACCTCCAGTGTTCTCTAATGTTAAATCCGGTAACAGAGGTGGGTTTTCAGAATATGTACACATTTAAAGGAACGACAAATGAGATCGTTCAGAATCGTGTGCTTGATTAATATAAATGTATTTCCAAATTTTAAGTTGATGACTTTGAGTTGCCTTTTAAAATGTTGAAATAACAGGTGGACTGAAAAGTTCGTAGGCTGACACATAGATGGCGCCACTAGTATTAAATCCATATGTTTTTAGTTATCCCCAACCTTCAAAAGCCACGTGTATCAATTTGACAGCTGTTCCACTGTTAGCATACGAGTTACAGCATTTTTACTGAAGCAACTTTTTGTTAGTTTGAAAAAAAGGGATAGAAAGGAATTTCGCGTGTTAATAAAGCATTGCATTTTGGCGAAAAAAAAAGCAATTGACGCCAAGGCTTGGCTTGATAAACATTATTCGGACCGAGGACGATGCACGCAGTGGACGCCCCATAGAGGCTGTTACCGACGAAAACATCAAAAAGCCCACAAAATAATTTCTGATAACCGTAAAGTGAATTTGATTGAGACAGCTGACACCTAAAGATATCGAAGGAACGTGTTGGACATATCGATCAATCGTAATAAACCCGAATTTTTGCGTCGATATGTGATGGCCAAACTACACTTAAAATTTTTGTTCCGAATAATAAAATATATAAAACACTTCATTTAAAATCAAAACGCTTTCAAAATTCGACGTCAACTCCTCGCACCAGCAGTATATGAATCTCAAAGCTGTACAAAATGGAATTCTGCTTCCCTCAAACCAGTTGTCTTTTCCAAGTCCCCCCACGATAAGCACACTGACTGAAATTGCATTTCCAAAACTTACGTTCACCAAAATAATATTTACGTTTACCAAGTCTGTTGCCAAGGTATCGTTAATACGTAAGTACCGATTTTTTTCTTATATGGGACCAAAAATAAAAATTAAAAAAAAAAAGATTCAAACCATAATTTTGTTTCTGAATCTATTGGAAAATGTTTAGATGCACGATTCCTTTTATAGTGTGTTCATTATCTGCATACTTTTTTAAAAATATAATGAATCACATTAAAAAAAAAACAACTTTATTCAGAATCATACGAAAGGCACATGAGAAAATAAGGAATTTAGTGGACTTTATATTCGAAATTGGGTCTAAATGGCCGAGTGGCTAGCGCTCTGGCACTCGGTACAACAAGGTTTCGGGTTCGAGTCCCGGCGGTGCCATGGATGTTTGCAGTGGTTCGGAATCCACTTTAAACCGTAGGTCCCGGGTTACGATGCTTTTCCTACAAATTTTTAAAGTATGCAAAAACATTTGAGAGCAAATTGCAAATATTAGTTTGCATATGAATTTTTATCTTCCTGTCGTAAACAATGCATTTTAAACAAAATGGACATTGCGAAAAATGTACTTGCTTCAAAAACTTATTTATATAAAAAATATTAGACCTCATTTTTGCACAACATGTAAAAAAAAATTTCTTATTTGGTAATCCAAACTGATTCCAAATATCAATCGTTGATACGATAGAGAAAAACACTTATATCTGTGGTATATATAACAGGTAGGCTGAAATATTCGTAGGCTAACATAGATACTAATAGTGCATATAGACATACTAATAGTGCAACAGCTGTCCAATTTATACACGTGTCTTTTGAAGGTTAAGGCTGACTAAAAATCTATGGATTTAATACTAGTAGCGCCATCTATGTGTCCGCCTACGAACTTTTCAGCCCCCTGTTATGTTACCCATCATCATACCGCAAATAATGTGCCTATAAAAGTAACAACGGAAAAAGAAGACGACTTGAATCTTTTAACTTACTTTTTTTGAATATGCCGAATGCAATCATTACGTACGGAGAAAAATAAATTCATCAAAATCCTTCCAAGTGCGTGCCGGAACAGTTCGTCCAGTTCACATTCATTTATTGGAATCTCCGGATGCACATCATCATCTGCCAATACTTTGCTCACGAGAATGAATGTTCTCTTCATACACAAAGTTAGAATTTTTTTCTTTTTCTTTCTTGTATAATCCCGGCAAAAAAAAAAAAAAAAAAAAAAAAAAAATCCCGGCCTTAAAGGTCTCTGTAAAGAAATAGAGTGTAAAGAAATAGAAAACGGATGGATAACATATCTT
Organism: Caerostris extrusa; assembly: GCA_021605095.1. NCBI lineage: Eukaryota > Metazoa > Arthropoda > Arachnida > Araneae > Araneidae > Caerostris > Caerostris extrusa. The sequence continues at coordinate 149,037 of BPLR01000087.1, read as the reverse complement.
GATCGGGGCCTGAATGGCCGAGTGTTTGGCGCTCGGTACCGCAGATTTCGGGTTTGTGTCCCGGTGATGCCATGGATGTTTGTAGTGGTTCGGAATCCACTTTAAACGGTAGGTCCCGGTCTGTTTAGCCTAAAGTGTGCATAAGATGACCGTACAGCGACAAACCACACCAAACAAATCCGAACCACCGATAAACATCCATGCCACCCCCCCCCCCCGATTCGAACCTGGGCCTGTGGCACCAAAGGCCAGAGTACTAGTTGTCATGGATGTTTGTAGTGGTTCGGAATCCACTAAAACCGTAGGTCCCGGTCCTAACAGGATCGTAGAGGTGTTACAAGGGCATTGTTACTCCGCGTCCGTGGCTTATCTTCAAGTGACACTCTCCCCCTGGGTAATGCAAAGTGAGTAACGTCTGTACAGCGCTTGCCTTCAGGCATCCAAATGTCTAAGTGTTTGCCAGCTGCATTAGAAAGAAAAAATTCTTGATCGAAGTGGAAACTCAAATTCTACAAAATCTTTTATTTTTTTTTTGGATCGAATAGGGACATTGATAAGTCGACACAAAAAGTAATGACTGTCCCTTTAACGAACTTTTTATTCTCGACGTAGGGGTGGGCAATCCAAAAGTTTGGAACGGGCTGATTTGAATAATCCTTTATGACTGCAAGACAGGTAAAAACAGATTCATTTATTAATATTTGAAAAATCGCAGCAATTTGATGGTGAAATTGCTGCGATTCACACATCTGTCCCAGCTGCAGTGCCATCTGGAAAAATTCATAAGAGCTGTTATCCTCTGTAATTCTAGAGCTGCTCTGTTAGCTATTGTTTCTAACAATAATCTTAAAACCCAAGACATATTGGATTGCCGTTATCATCTTGAAAACCTGGCATCACGTGAAAAAACTATAGTCCTCCAGTGGGTTCCTGCCCACTGTGAGGTTCCAGGCAATGAGAAAGCTGACTTCCTGGCTTCCTACACAAAAATATCTCGTCCTATACCCTTCCACTCTATCAAAAAAATCTCATCAGAAGGTCCATTAAAGTCCGCGCTCAAGAAGACCTCTGTAACCGCGTTTCCCAAGAGTCCCGGAAGAATGCCATCCCAAATCTATGCAAGGGTCCAAGGCGTCCGACTAGCCACAGGAACATGACTGCCTGCGAAACCATCTTTACAGACCCAAAAATTGTTCCTTCCCCGATATGCACCTCTGGAGAGGCCATGGACTCTATGCATCTACTTCACTGTCCTGTTCTGATGCAAGACTTTTCTCGCCAAGCGATATTGGGATATGTTAGATTAATGAACTCTGTGTTCAGCATGTTTTGTTGTATTCTCTGTTCTTTTTTAATTTTTGTTGTTCTTTTTATTACTGTAACTGTTCATAATCTGCCATCGTAAATAAAAAAAATATTTGAAAAATAAAATACTGTTGATTTTGCTCACTCGTGTTGACCACTCGAATGGGAGGAAATCTTAAAAATAGGGTGCTATTTCTGAAGGCTGGGCCGTAGGAATCTTGGGGTTGTGGAAACTAGACGCTTTCAAAAATGTCACTGAACTGAGCGCTCCCAAAATAACGACGGCGGTTTCTCGGGAATTCGTCGCTTTTCGTTTCTCTCCCCCTCCTTCTCCCCCTTCCTCTCCTGTGGTCTAGTGGTTAGGATTCCTAGCTTTCACCCAGGCTGCCCGGGTTCGATTCCTGGCATGGGAAGTGTAATAAACTTTTTCAATTGTTATAAAACAAGAATATTAAATTCTTAGAACATTTTGTGGTCCCTAATTGTACCGAACTTAAAGCCTAACTTTTAACTTTTTTATTTTGTATTTTACTTTTTTTATCATTAGTATTTTTATATATATATATTTTTTTTTTTGAGTACCACTTTAATTTGAATTTTTAGAAACCTTATCCTTTATTTATTTACTAACATTAAAGCAACCATTAGAATCCCAAACCTATCTATGAATTAAGATGAGGGTTAAAGGGGTATTTCCCCCTGTTGCTACTCCGTAAACGCTAACGCCAGTTGCCAGTTGCCAGAATCCCCCCACTCAACCTCCTCCCATATTTCGAATCCGGAACTGAATACATTCGCAAACTGCGTTTGGGATACACAAAATTTCAGGTGGGCTACTTTGGAGGGGGAGGTCGATTTAATAATGACCCTCTTCGCTATAAAATACGCTATATTTAAATATATTGGAACAGCTAAACGAATAAAAAATTTTAACGAATAAAGAATTATTAAACGAAACGAATAAACGAATTATTACAGTTAAACGAGTAAAGCCAGCGTTAAATGAATTCGAAATTTGGAACAGCTAAACGAATAAAGAATTATTAAACGAAACGAATAAACGAATAAAACCAGCGTTAAATGAATTCGAAATTTGGAACAGCTAAGCGAATAAAAATTTTAACGAATAAAAAATTATTAAAGGAAACGAATTATTACAGTTAAACGAATAAAGCCAGCATAAAATGAATTCTAAATTCGGAACAGCTAAACGAATAAAAAATTTTAACGAATAAAGAATCGAATCAATGTAAAAAATAAAGATATCATTAATTGGTAACGACTCACATTTTACACGAAACGAAACTGTTTTCAATAGAATTATTTTGCTTTATGGCAATAAGAATTGCCTCGTTAAAAATACACCTTTACAAAAAAGTGAAAAAATTTGTGAGCAAATATGCATTATATTGAGTGAAATAATATTTTTCGCAGGTAATTACTAATTTTTTATTTGCTAGTTATTTTGGTATTAGAAGCATATCATTTTGTTTGATTAAATGTTGGTCGAATTATCCGTTACGACTGTTCATACTCTCTTATTGTAGATTATTACGGAGATCCTTGGCCGCGTAGCTCCTTCACTGTAAAATGTTGAAACATAGCGGTGGTCTCGTGCCATTTGAGTTAAGAAAAAAAAAAAGATAATTAAATGCCCTTTTTTTCAAAAAAAAAAAAAAAAAAAAAAATAAAATTTATTGAATAAAATTATAAAATGAAAAATAACAAAAATGTAGATGTTGATGAAATCAGTTGCATGTGATAAAACAGAATGAGCAAAGATCAAATTAGGAGAAAAAAATAGCTTAGGAGAAAAGCGAACTTTTTTTCATCTAGGCAGTTGTAAGGAATTCATTTAAAATATTTAGAACAATGCGAGGTCTTTTTTGCTATGTTTGCGGGAAGAAATATCATAATCGTCATTTTGCAGGATATTTAATACCATATCATTATAGAATTGAGTAGAAATTTTGTGAACGTCTTAAACTTGGAATCGAGAGAGCTCGTCTAATTACGAAAGTACCAGGGTGAATTCGTTAACATTCTGAGAATTCTGTTCTCAAGCCTTTGAATCATTTCAAAATTAGCTATAAAATAGCATAAGCTAATACTGGACGAAGATAAGAGAGATATATTAGAATTTTGAGATTAAGAGGTAAAAAGCTGAATTTCTATTGATTAAAGGATAGTGAATTCTAAATTGAGCCTGTTAATACTTTGAACGAAGAGAACAATTGTGTTCTCCCCCACCCCGTCACCGCCCCCTCATTCCATATTTCGAATCCGGAACTGAGTACATTCGCAACCAGCGTTCGGGACGCACGAACTTCAGGCGGGCTACTTTGGGGGAGGGGGGGACCCTCTCCGCTATAAAATACGCTATATTTAAATACATTGGAACAGTGCGGGCATCCATAAGGGCTGTCGAATTTTTTGAGCTTCTGGGGCAGGGATGGGCAAACTACGGCCCGTCGGAAGGTTCTATTCGGCCCGCGGATAGAATTTTAATTTGCCGCTCTGAGGCGAATTAAAAGAGAGAGATATATATAATACTAGTGAGACCCGTCCACGCGTTGCTATAGCTTTCTTGTATTTCGATCAATTATTAGATACTATAATTGGTATTGCTAAGGAAGTGATTGGTGAAGAATGATGAAAAGTTCAAATTAAGCTTCAAAGAATAGAAAATGTTTCATTTTTATTCATTTAATGAATGAGCTAGATCATGCTGATTTTTAACACTGTTTTATAATTATTTTACCTAACTTAATTTTTAATAATCATTACTTTCATTTAACTAAGAACTAAGTGATGAACACTATTTCTTGTTAATCTGTCTATCGTCAAAATAAATATATTCGTTAAATAATTTAATAAGTTGGTAATGCTTTTCTAAAAGATTTTCCAACAATTCTACAATAGCTCTTTGTACTGCTTGTTCGATAAAATTACACTGACATCCAGTTGTCACAAATTCTTCAGAACTGCCCATAAAATAAATTTGAAGAAATTTTGGCTCTTCGTTAGATATTGGCATCAACGACCCGATCTTATGGTACACCTGACCTTGTATTTTGAATGTACTTTCAAAATTACGTCCATCGGAAGAGAAATCGCAAATTTTAGTTGCGCCAAATGACGAAATATGAAAATCGTCGATTTTTGCATTTACATAAAAAAAAAAAATCTGAATAAAAACTATCCTATCTCTCAAGTTGGAACAAAACACACATTTAAAAAAAAAAAAATTAAAATCGGTTTGATCCCGAACAAACATCGTGACACGGGAATTATATATAATAGATATCCATCTCCTTTTCTACTTTGATTAAATATTATTTTTTTTTCTTCCTTTTTTTCAAAGAAAACATTCAAACATTGGATATTTTTACGATGTCTTTCAACATAAATTGTGAAGCAGTGAGGTCAGATTTGCAGGTTGAATGAATTGAGATGCAATCTAACAATCATTTCAAGCAGTTGTTTCTAAATATGTCAATGTTAGAGTTTTACAAATCATTATCGAAAAATAAGTTTTCGAATTTAATATCTCACGCCCAGAAACTCAGAGCTGTGTTTGCTTCATCTTATATATGTGAACAAGTGTTTTCAATTATGAACCTGAGGAAAGATTATTTCAGAAGTAGACTGACAGATGAGCATTTAGCCTCGTTCCTTAGAATCAGTACATCTCACTTCGAACATTACTATAAGGAACTTTTAAAAATGAAATAGCAATTTCATTAACATACTTAAATTAATACTTGTATATTGTTTTTAAAATTTTAGAAAAATATTTCTTGGCTGCCAAACGTTTTTCGATTTTTGGCCCGCGACCGAAAAGTTTGCCCGTCCCTGATCTGAGGTACTCGGGGTGGGTGACATCCGACAGGCAGAACAAGTTCCGGGTGTACCCGTGCACCTTTGGAGGACATTTTTCAAGATTTATTTGAGTATGTTTAATTCCTAGAATAAAAACACCCTCGTCACAGGGCGCGTTGTTCATGTTCTTGTACAGCAGGGGTCTCCAAACTTTTCAGCCTTTGGGCCATATTGGTTACACCAGTAATTACCAAGGGTCAAAAACCGTTTTAATTTTCTGCCGTTATCTATCATTACTAGACTAGTTGCCGAGTACATATTTTGAGAAAGCAGGTTTATGTTCGATTCAGGATATATACATTCCAAACATCGATATACATACAAATGCGATACTCTTTAACCCAACATAACTACCGCGGGATGTTCATTAGTTTATTACCTCAAATAAATGAAACCAAGTTTGTCATTATGTGTTTAAAAAAATAAAAAAAACAATAACTAATTCGCCATCGCGGCCGTAGTTTGGAAACCAGTGCTCTACAGAATCACAAAAAAAAAAAAAAAAAAAAAATATTAGCAAGACAATGAAAGTTTTGTGGATTGAATGTATCTATTCACAGTGAAAGACCATTTTATTATCATGCGTGAACATGATGTTATCCTGGTTAGGGGTCCGTGATGTTATCTGAAAAGGAGGGTCAAGCAAATAAAATCCCATTGCAACTTTTGGCGGAAAATGGTTGTTTGGGCCCCTTAACTTTTGATATGATTCATGTATAACGTTAATCCTCGGAGTTTTTTGGAGAACATGGCTTTTGCTTGAAGTGTGTTTTTAGTATGGATTTGAAGCACTTTTCACGTTTTGGGTTGGTATTTTAAACATTTGTATATCCAATTGCTATAAGTACTCGTAGTGCGTTTGATCAATTCCTTCTTCTTGAAGTTTCATATTTATCACTTTTGGCATTTTCCTATGCCTATTGAGCTGTATAATGTTTCTTATTGTATTTGGAATACTTCATTCATGATTAGAATTTCCAAACTTTGATATATTTTTTTGGCTTTTGAATGTGATAAGGTTTCTTATAGAATTCAGAATACTTCATTCTTTATTTACGACCATATTTATCCTACTTTTGCACATTCTTTTAGAGATTCTTGAACAATTTATTCTTCATGAAGTTCTTTATCATTGTTATATCCCGGTTTATTCATCCGTTCTCGATTGTTCACAAATGATAAGTTGAAATTTGCCGAGCAAATTTCTTAAAAAAAAAAAAAAAAAACATTCGATTATTTTTTATTAAATTATTATTCTCAGATTTTGCAATGCTAGACAGGTTAGCAATATAGTAATAACATTACGATAGATATTTTGGATATTTAGCCTTTAGGATTTTTCCTGCAAATTAAAAAAAAAAAGCAAATTTCTTTCTAACAAAAATAAAATGTTACTGGAAACTATCGATGCATTTAATAGTTAAGAACAATTGATAATAATAACGTACGAATTTAATTCAATTAAATAGCATTAAATATAAATTATATATATATATATATATATATATATATATATATATAAAATGCAGAGATGGTTCATACATTTTTGAAACGATTTTTAAAAATATATATTTATAAACAAAAACAAAAAAGAAGAAGAAATTTATTTTCTGATATCCCCTTTGTTGAACGAGCCTATTACATCTCGATTTCAAAAATAAAAGAGTTTTTAATACGCTTTTATTAGTTTCACCTGTATGTTTGTTTGTATGTATGTATGCAACTGACTCTTTGGGCTCGATTTTGCCCTACTTTAAGCGATTCGATTTAATTGAAACGTCGTAGACTTATCAAGGACTGACGACACTAAAATATTTTGATAAGTTTATTATCTCGTCATGATTAGGATCGCCAGGATGAGTGATTTTATTTTAACTTATAAAAAGAGCAATTCAACCCATGTAAAATCAAAGTACCTATGACATTCAAACTTACGTGGGACCGCGGCACAACGGATAACGCGCCTGACTACAGATCAAGAGATTTTCTGTTCGAATCCTGGCTGGCTCGACCTATTCGCATTTGGCCTTTGTTTTTCTCACATTTGAATTATTGCAAGAACTATAGTTCCAGTCCTCCGTACCGGGACCTCATTTAAATATTACTAAAAACACTCTTTTAGAGTGAATCAAACTAAAAAGTAAAAAATAATTGTTAACATAAGAATACAATGACTGACGAGAAAATGAATGTCACTGCTCTAAAAAGCGTAACTAAGAACTAGCGTTTTTAAACTGTTAATTTATTTTTTTCTTAAAATATCAAGGTTTTTTGGTTCCCACTCCTCCCTCACAATTTTTCTCCCAAATATAGAGCCATACATTTAGGGGAACAATTAGTATTCTGAACCTGATGGAACTTAACTCAGTAGAGACTTTTTGAACCATTCTTTGAAAATGGGCGTTAAAACATATTTTTAATAGAAATATATTGAGCTAGTTTTGACATTTTTTCCTACTTTCCTTATTTTAAATTTTCCATTATAAGAGAATTCAGTACTCATCACGGAATCTTTCACAAAAATTTCCCAGTTTTCCTGAGCCTACATTTTAGGTTTTCTTTAATCTTTCCCACCTTTCCAGTCAATCGATCTTTTTCTATAGGAATCCGATAAACATATCCATTCTAACTTTCATTTTTTACCACCCATCATTTTCATCCAACACTCTGCACACAGCCAGACGTTGAGAAGTATTTCTTCGCGTCATCAGGGAAAATTGTGATTTCTTAGGATTAACAGTTGGGTGACATGTTCGTCGGCTGACACATAGATGGCGCTACTAGTATTACAGCCATATGATTTTTAGTTAGCCCTAACTTTCAAAAGGCACGTGTATAAATTTGACAGCTGTTGCACTATTAGTACCACATGTTATACACAATACAGCCCACATGCTATACACAATCCAGTCCCATTAATGTGACCACCACCTAATTTCGACGTCAACGTGAAATAACTCATCACAAAAGGCAGGTGGCAGCACATTGCAGTGGAGTGTATATCAATCATCAATTCGTTGTTGTTTTGGATCGAGTGTGAGCTCGCGCGGCACCCACTTTGAACAGATATCCGTTCGTTTGAACGTTCCTTTGATATCTTTAGCGTCTCAGCTATCTCAATCAACTTCCCTTTATGGTTATCAGAAATTGTTTTGCGGACTTTTTTGATGGTTTCATCGGTAACAGCCTCTTTGGGGCGTCCATTGCGTGCATCGTCCTCGGTGCTCATTTCGCCTCGTTTAAATTTAGCAAACCCCTTCTCTACGGTTGATTTTCCTGGTGCAAAGTCCGAATAATGTTTATCAAGCCAAGCCTTGACTTCAGTAGTATTTTTTTTTTTCCGCCAAAAAGCAATGCTTTATTAACACACGAAATTCCTTTTTATCCATTTTTTCAAACTAACAAAAGTTGCTTCACTAAAAATGCTATAGCTCACATACTAAATGTTTCTAATCCCACAAATTTATACACGAGTCTTTTGAAGGTTACTAAAAATCATCGGACTAAAAAACACATGGATTTAATACTAGTTGCGCCATCTATGTGTCAGCCTACGAACTGTTCAGCCCAACTGTTATTTCTTCGCGTCAGCAGGTGAAAATTGTGATTTCTTAGGATTAGATTTAAATAAGACTTTATGATTTTTTTAGTAATCCTACAGAGGTGTTCAAAGATCGTACAATAGCCCTTTGAGGGATTAGAAACATTTTTAACATGAAATATGACTTGTTATAATGAGGGTTATTGGTTATTTAGTTACAATGAAGGTTTTTACCTTTTTCGAAGTCGCACGTAAAATTTCAAGTATTCTTTCATTTTTTATTAATTATGTCGCTTATTTTACGAGTAGTAAATATTGAAAAGATGCTTTTCACACCTTTTTTTTTTTTTTTTTTTTTAACTAAAATAAGAATTTTTCTCTTCCTAAAGAGCAGGAGTTTCCAAACTACGGCCCGCCAGTGTCATCCATCCGGCCCGCGACAGCGAATAGCTTATTATTGCTGTAATAGGTTGGATACGAAAACACAGAATGATAATAACTCGGTTTTATTGACTCGCTAAGTAAAGCTTAATGACAAGCATAATATGCAGAAAATTTAATTTAAGCATAACCACTAACAAATAATTGAAATGAATCCCAGTAACATTATAAACTAGTGAACATCCGCGGTAGTTATGTTGGGGTAAAGAGTATCGCATATGTAGGTATGTCGATGTTTGTGATGTATATATCCTGAATCAAACATGATTTTTATCCCGAAAATCCCTCAGGAACGGAAAAGCTAAATGAACGCGAATGAAACCGAGGGTTATCGTTCGCAAAAAAAATAGAAATGAGATTTATGTAATTGTGATTTTTCACTGGCAGTAGTTTGTAGTTAGCAAGCGTATGCTCGCTCAGAGCGCGTACTCGGCGACTGGTCTAGAAATTATAGATAATGTCAGAAAAATGAAAACGGTTTTGGCCCTTGGTATTTACTGGAGTAAACACTATGGCTCTAAGGCTGGAAAAGTTTGGGGACCCCTGCTAAAGGGTAAAGATATAGCATTCGATCAGCTGTTTATTTCCCCGTTATTTAGAAGCACAGAATCGTTTTAACGATGCAGACGATAATCAAAACCCTTATTCCGAACTGATGCCACTCAAGAGCTTTTTATTCATTTGAATTTAATTCATGGAGAAAGTCAAAATGATTACGACAAAATATATATTCTGTTAAAATATATATTTTTATTTTATTATATATATATGAGCAAAAGAAAATAATTTCTTAAAACCTTAAAATTTATTTCACCAAGTTATATTAGCTTAACGCAAATTTCATAGACCTACTTTTATGAATTTCTTTCCAGTTGCGTTTACTTTTGATTGCTACGACTCTATATTCAATTCTCAATAAAAAATAAAATTTTCCATTTTTGGCCATTTGGCAAACCGCGAAAAAATAAGAGAATCCGTTATCAAAATATATTAAGAATTTTAAAAACACCTTAACACTTCAATGAATCTATTACGAAATGAAGCTTTTATCCAATAAGGAAAATCACGATTACATATATATATATATATATATAAACATATTCGATACATTTAATCTATTAACTCGACTATAAAATGCATTCCATGTTACAAAAGGTACTGTATTAGAAGAAAAAAATTCTATCCATTATTTTTGAATCTACTACAAGCAGAGATAATTCCACATTTCCCTTGATCAGTTTTGCTGAGAGAAAAAATGAACGAAACGGAAGATGAATGAAATTATTTGCAAAATATTCACTCAATTTTGTATCTACAATTTCATCATGCAAACCAATTAAAAAAATAATGAAATACAAAAAAAATCCCGAACAATAAATAAATAATCACTATTAAGTGACAGAAATGCTTGATTTATGGAGGTGAAAAAGAATGATTTAAGATTATAACAGTAGGGCTGAAAAGTTCCTAGGCTAACACATAGATGACCCTACTAGTATTAAATCCATATAATTTTTAGTTAGCACTAACCTACAAAAGACATGTGTATAAATTTGACAGTTGTTGCACTATTAGTATGGGAGTTGTAGCATTTTTAGTGTTCATCCCGTGCAGTCCACTCGGCTGACTGTCGATTGGACTCCGGTGTGAAATGAGGAGCCCTGTTTCATCCATTGTCCCATATAGACTCAAAAATTCGGGTTTATTACGATTGAACAGCACCAAACACTGCTTAGAATCATCCGTTCGTTGTTGTTTTGGGTCGATTGTGAGTTCTGCGCGGCACCCACTTTGAACAGAGCTTTCGCATATCCAAATATTCATTCACGATATGTCCAACACGTTCCTTTGATATCTTTAGGGTCTCAGCTATCTCAATCCACTTCACTTTATGGTTATCCGAAATTATTTTGTGGACTTTTTTGAGATTTTCGTTAGTAACAGCCTCTTTGGGGCGTCCACTGAGTACATCGTCCTCGGTGCTCATTTCCCCTCGTTTAAATTTAGCAAACCACTTCTCTACGGTTGATTTTTCTGGTGCAAAGTCCGAATAATGTTTATCCGGACTTAAAAGAGAATACAGCTCTGAGGAAGAGCGCTGAATTTAACTGTAATGTAGGCTCTAGATCAGGGGTCTCCAAACTTTCCAGCCTTAGGGCCATACTGTTTACTTCAGAAAGTACCAAGGGCCAAAACCGTTTTAATTTTTCAATGCAGTGATATAATTAAGAACAAAAATCAAAGCTCATCTTTGCTGGAGAGAGAGTATATTCTATAAGAGTCTTCCACTGTTACAATTTGATAATTTACATAAATTTGCTCGTGGGCTGTTTTCTGTTTTTGATACTACTTAATTGTGTGAGAAAACATTCTCCAAAATGAAGTACACGAAGAATGTTTACAGATCTAAGTTAACCGATGAGCATCTTAAATCTTTTTTTAATAATTGGCACAAGTAAAATTAATCCACAACTACAAACTATTGTCGGTGAAATACATAAATCTATGTATTTCACTGTATCTAATACACTCAGGTCCATAAATTAAGGATAATTCAGAATCACACAGAAATTTAACTCTAAAATAAAAATTTCACCTGTAAAATTATCACATCTTCTTCTATCTATCTTCTTCTTCAAGATGCAAATTACAGGAAACCACCAGATGGCGCGGATAGTACGTCACAATGACGAGAGTGTAAGAGAGGTATATAAGGAATGGTGGCAAAGAAGTAAAATTGTTCACAAGCGCTTTAAAAGAATTTCAGTGCAATAACCGCATAGTTATGGCACAAAGGAAGCATTTGGATGATTTTTACGTGGTAGAATTATCGGACGACTGGAATGTGGACGTACCCAGCTGGAAGTATCCGAGGAACTTGGAATCGCCCAGAGTGTCATCTCCCGGCTTTGGCAACGATTCCAAGATGATGGTAATGGGAGTAGATGTTACAGCACAGGTCGTCCCGAGTTACAACGCCGAATGAGGACCGATATTTAGCAGTTACTGCCAAAAGAAACTGACGGAGCACAGCATCAGACCTGTCTCGTCAGCTCTCTTCAGCTACCGGTACGACAGTTTCAAGGCAGACCTTGTACAGACGCTTAGGGCACATTGGTCTATATGCTCGTAGGCCTGACAGATGTGTTCCACTTACCGCAACTCACTGTCGCCTGCGATTAACCTGGAGTAGAGAGCATGCATTGTGGACACCGCAACAGTGGTCTGGTGTGATGTTTTCCGACGGGTCCAGGTTTAGTTTGCAGTCTGATTCTCGCCGGACTTTCATATGGAGAGCGCCAGATACCCGTTACCACCAAGGGAACACCATTGAACGACACCGTTACGGTGGTGCAGGATGGATCGTTTGGGTAGGAATTATTCTTATTCCAGAACTGACCTGCATGTTCAGAGTGTAACGATGACAGGCCACATCTATCGGGATGTCATTCTGGAACAACATGTACGTTTGTTTCGGGGCGGTATGGGTGCTGAATTTCTGTTTATGGATGACAACGCCCGTCCTGACTATGCAAACATTGTAGACGAATGCCTTCAATTGGAGGATATCACCCGTATGGGTTGGCCAGCATACTCACCGGACTTGAATCCAATAGAGCATGTGTGGGATATGCTTGGTCGACGAATTGCAGCCCGTCAACCCCCTCCGACCTGTCAACCGGAACTTCGGAGGGCATTGCTTGATGAGTGGTGTAATATTCCACAAGATCAGATTGATAATTTGATACTCAGCATGCCTAGGCGTTGTAAGGCCTGTATTGCATCGTCCGGGAGACATACTCCATATTAACCATCATACTGACCATGTTATACTGTTTTTCATAAATAGGCTCTTTTTGAAATTTGTTCCAGGGAGTAAAAATCGCAATTTTTATTAATTATGTCAAACATATAGCATCTTTTTTTGCTCTTTACCTTTTGTTTAATAAATAGATTTTACAAATAAGTCAAATTTGCTTCCCTTCTGTCTATTTCTTTGCCTGAACTTCATTATCCTTAATTTATGGACATGAGTGTATTACATAAATCTCATTAGTATTTTTTTACAAGTTGATACACCGCGGTTTCATTCACGTTCATTTAGCTTTTCCGTTCCTGAGGGATTTTCAGGATGAAAATCATATGTTTGATTCTGGATATATACATTCCAAACATCGATATACATACATATGCTCATACTCTTTATCCCAACATAACTATTGTGGGTAACCGCGGATGTTCACCAGTTTATAATGTTAGTGGGATTCATTTGAATTATTTGTTTGAATTATTTCAATTGTTTTTTTTTTTTTTTTATTTCCAATGGTAGATTATGAACATTTACAGCAACAAAAAAAAAACAACGAAAAAAAAAGAGAACAAAACATGCTGAAACAGAGTTCATTCATCTAGCATAATCTCTTAAGCCTCCCAATATCGCTGGGCGAGAAAAGTCTTGCTCAGAGCAGGACAGTGCGTGGAGTCCATGGCCTCTCCAGAGCTGCACATCGGAGAAGGAACAATTCTGAGTCTGAAAATTGACTTGGTTTTATTTCAATTGTTGTTATGCTTAAGTTAAATTTTCTGCTTATTATACTTGTCACTAAGCTTTAACTCAGCAAGTCAATAAAACCGAGTTATTATCATTCTGTGTTTTTTTATCCAACTTATTACAGCAACGTTAAGCTGTTCGCTGTCGCGGGCCGGATGGATGACACTGGTGGGCCGGATTTGGCCCGAGGGCCGTAATTTGGAGACCCCTGCTCTAGATGATACCCTAAAATAGGATTTTCATTTCTATCAGACTTCCTCAAGCGGTGAACTGAACAGGCACAGACATCAACAGCTAATATCAATGTTAAATTAATGCATTAAATTTAACGCTAGTCGCATGCCATTTCATGCGGCTCTGTTTGAAGCACTGTTAAAGTCAACCACTCATATCAGCTGCCTCCTTTCCCAAAAGTTGAATTCAACCGGAACAAACTTATAACCACTAAGCGACGAAGTCAAACACGGGCTCTAAATTAAATCATTAATTATCCTCTCGTCGACTTGAGTTCGTTAATATTAACACGTCATTAGCAGCTTCGTTAATAATATTAACACCAGAATAGTAGACAGCGTACCCTAGTTCACAACACAGGATTCTGATCCACGTATCATGGACAGAAAATGTTGTTCCTTGACAGTGAGGTATTTAAATTATTTATCTAGCCTTATAGTAAATCTTTTAAAGGGAAAAGGCATACATAATTCCCCCTTTCTTCACTAATGTTTTATTCTCTGGATAGTTAATTTATGTATACATCTCCATTCGTCTTCGTCCCCCCCCTTTTTTTTTTTTTTTTTTTCTTTCTTTCTTTTGAGACATCACAATCTGCTTCAATACCCGTCGGTCTCTTTCACTGAGCTTCTCTTTCCGACCACTCTTTTTTGCTTTACCGGGCTTGTCTTGACACGCTGTGCGTATGTTGTCATGACTTTAGACACCGTACCTCTAGAAACGCCTAAAAGTTGGGATGTTTCGGTTACACTTGCTCCAGCTAGACGGGCTCCGACCATTTGGCCTCTTTAAAATCTGAAAGATCCGACATTTGACGCGTTAGAAATAAAGCCAAGACTTACAGAACTTCAATAAAGCTACCACATACTTCCAGAATATATACATTTCTATTTAAAAAAAAAATTGTTTGCTATTATTATATTTTAATGTGTACGAAGCGCATTCAAAAATGTCACTTTTTATTCACAGGTGTTTCCATTATTTTGATGTATGTATATTTGCAAATAATACCGGGTCAAAATGCCCGGCAATGGAACGCCCACTTATTTAAAAACTGGTTGGCAAAATTTTATAGTGGGAGGGTGCGCAGTAGATCTACCACCCCGTGATGCACCTGGAAACACTTTTGAGTGGCTAACAGATCTGCAACTTGGCATTAGTGTTAGATGAATGAACTCTGTTGCAGCATGTTTTGGTGTATTCTTTTGTTTTTGTTGTATGTTTTTTATTTTTTTTGTGTTCTTTTTTTGCTGTAACTGTTCATAATATACCATTGGAAATAAAAAAGATTTTATAGCGGGATAATGCAGCTGAATAGCATGGGGCTTTAGTGAAAATCATAGAAGAGAGGCCAACGCAAGACGTTGGGGTAGGCCTTCCGAGTTGGATATCGGAAGCATGTCAAAGCCTTGACACGGCGGACAGTGGTGTGGCGATGGATTCGAACGGAAGTGAGGGTGCTCCGTCAAACGATCCTTGTCTTCCCGGACAGGAGGGGGAGATGAACCGCCATTGGTGCAATGACGTAAAGAAGAGACGTCAGAAGCAGAAAAGGAATTTCAGTGGAATTTCATCACTTGAACGCTTTCTGTGCGGAGTGAGCATGAGTGCGGAAATATGTCAAAGAAAATAAAGGAAAGAGAAGATTATTTATTCGAAAAATGAGGATCGACTGGCAACTGGCGTTACCGTTTACGGAGTACCATCAGGGGGAAATACCCCTTAAACCTCCTCGTCTTAATCCATAGATATGCTTTGGGATTCTAAATGGCTGCTTAATTAATGTTAGTAAATAAATAAAAGATAAAGTTTCTAAAAATACAAATTAAAGTGGTACTCAAAAAAAAAAATTAAAAAAAATACTAATTAGATAAGAGTAAAAAGTTAAAAGTTAAGTTTTAAGTTCGGTACAATGAGGGACCCGTTGTCGATGCCATATCACTATTGAAAACGTAAACATAAAAACTATACAGTACGGTGATAGGACCGATGGAATGATCTGAAAAGCAAATGTAAATAATCCCCCTCCCCCAAAAAAGGCCGATGTCAGAACCGAAGTTCTTTTTTTATTTTTATAATTTATTTTTTTAAGCATTTTTGTTTTTATAATTTTTATTTTTATTTTTTTATATTTTTTTATTTGTAATCCTTTTGTTTTCCTTACCTAAAAAAGAGGGGGGGTAAAAAAGCGTACACTAAAAACCTAACATTAATTACTAGTCGGAAAGTATGAATAATTCAGATCACAATGTAGCAAAAAAGTTTGCGAAATGGAGCTGCGTTCAGATTCGAACCCTCAACCTCGCGGTCGGAGATCCGATTCTTTACCTCTGTGCCAGTTCGTCTTAATTAGCAGAAGATCAATAATTTTTAAGCCAAAGTAATCGTCAGATACACAGTGAGATAAATTGTCTCAGTGAGCGTTTAAGCTCACCCCATTATCTGAACTCGCTTGCGCTTGTTCAGAATAACAGCCAGGGTGTTTCTTAACTTAAAAATATATAAAAATTAAAAATAAAAATTATAAAAATAAAAATGCTTATAAAAATTATAAAAATAATAAAAAGAACTTCGGTTCTGAGATGGGCCTTTTTGGGGGGTTATTTACATTTGCTTTTCAGATCATTCCATTGGCTCACCCCGTTCAGCACGACCCTTTCACCGCACAGTTTACATTTTTGTTCAAGTTTTCAATAATCATAGGGCATCGACAACGGGTCCCTCATTGTACCGAACTTAAAACTTAACTTTTAACTTCTTTTATCTTGTATTCTACTTTATATCATTAGTATTTTTTAAGTTTTAATTTTTTTTTTTTTTGAGTACCACTTTAATTTGAATTTCTAGAAACTTTATCTTTTATTTATATACTAGCATTAAAGCAGCCATTAGAATCCCAAAGAATATCTATGGATTAAGACGAGGAGGTTTTTGGGGTATTTCCTGTTGGTGCTCCGTAAACGGTAACGCCAGTTGCCAGTGAACATGAGTGCGGAAATATGTCAAAGAAAATAAAGAAAAGAGAAGATTATTTATTCGTACAGTGAGGATCGAAAAAGTCGATGGATCATTCATTAATAACTTTTTAATTAACGAACGTTTTTGAAGGTCAGGAGTGGAATTAAAATTACGATTCTTTTATAAAAGATAATTTCCTTTTTTCCGAAATTCTAAGAATTGATGTTAAAATGAAATGGTAAGGTGGTAATTGAATTGAATTCTTCAATCATTAAACCAGTAACAAAGACAGTGACTGCATAAGCAACAAAACCTGTAAGTGTTCTCAGCGCTGAGGCTTAACAAAAGCCATGTAAAAAGATCTTATACAAGCTATTCTATTATCAAGATCGAAATAAAATTGAATGTTTTACCAACAGAGTATTTTTGTGATTAAAATACACCATGTGCTTTTCCTTGTCTTCAATTGTTCTCCAATACTTTGGTAACTCTTATTTTAATGCTGTTATTTTTATTAAATTTATGCATTGGGCCTGAATGGCCGAGTGTCTAGTGCTCTGGCGCTCGGTGCTACAGGTTTCGGGGTGGAGTCCAGGCGGTGCCATGGTTGTTTGTAGTGGTTCGGAATGCACTTTAAGCCGTAGGTCCCGGTCTCCTATGACTGTGAGAGCGTCACGGAGCAGAAGTCAGACTTCTACAGAACAGAAGCTGCACCGGGGTTCTGGGGAAGCTGCTGCTGATACCGGGAAGCTGCACCGGGAAGCTGCACCGGGAAGCTGCTGCTGATACGGGTGCTTCATCAGAACAGAAGCTGCACCCCTCCTCCCATGATCGATACGACAACAACAACATTTTTACATTATTTGTAAGAATGTCTTTTGTATGAGTGCAAATACTTCACCTTCAAAGTTCTAAAAAAAAAAATACTTTGCTTTTGCAAAAATTGTTTTTATAATTACGCAGGTTCAATACAAGTCATTTAATTTGTGTCAGACATTCTTCTAAATTTATCAATAAATATCATAGTACATAAAATTATGGAAAAGTATCAAGAGTCGGTATAAAAAAAAATCCCATAGGTCGAGAGACAAGAGTCGAAAAATATTTGGCTGATTAATGACCTTCTTAGTAATAGAGGGAGAAAGGTAGTTTCGGATAATGATAAGTTTTTAAAGACATTAAAAATAATTTTTATAAAACAATAAAATTATTTTTTATTATAATTATAATCTACTTTTAATGACACTACCAATAATTTTCGATCCTTAAAAACAATGACATAATGTCAAAATGAAAATGAGATAAAAAAAAAAATTCCAAACTCTCAAAATTGCCTCTACTGACCATCCCTCGCAAGAAATCGATTCGTCTGTTTCACATTTCAACTGGGCCTGAATGGCCGAGTGGCTAGCGCTCTGTACCACAGGTTTCGGGTTCGAGTCCCGGCGGTGCCATGGTTGTTTGTAGTGGTTCGGAATCCACTTTAAGCCGTAGGTCCCGGTCTCCTATGACTGTAAGAGCGTCACGGAGAAAATGTCAGACTTCTACCTACGGGTGCTCCATCACAACAGAAGCTGCCAAACAATCGGTGGTTCCGATTATATGTGCGAAGTGTTTTCTTGACCTCACTGCTGCCGCTTGTTCCGTGAGAAATTCCTGACTGGATGAATTTTTAAATGATGTTGTGGGAGGTTTGAGGAAGTGTCCCCTCACTGTTGTGAATTGCTTTACAAACCCAATATAATGAAATACAAACGAAGATAGTTTAATCGGGTTATCTAAATCGTGTTACCTAACAGTTGGGCTGACATGTTCATAGTCTGCCACATAGATGGCGCTACTAGTATTAAATCCATATGATGTTTAGTTAGCCCTAACCTTCAAAAGACACGTGTATACATTTGACAGCTGTTGCTACTATTACTATGTGAGTTATAGTATTTTAGTGAAGCAACTTTTGTTACTTTGAAACAAATGGATAAAAAGGAATTTCGTGGTGTTAATAAAGCGTTGCTTTTTGGCGAAAAAAATACTATTGAAGTCAAGGCTGGGCTTGATAAACATGATTCGGACTTTTTCACAAGGAAAATCAACCGTAGAGAAAGGGTTTGCTAAATTTAAACGAGGCGAAATGAGCACCGAGGACGATGCACGCCCCATAGAGGCTGTTACCGACGAAAACCTCAAAAAAAGTCCACCAAAATAATTTCTGATAACCATAAAGTGAAGTGGATTGAGATAGCTGAGACCCTAAAGATATCAAAGGAACGAGTTGGACTTATCGCCAATGAATATTTGGATATGCGAAAAATCTGTTCAAAGTGGGTGCCGCGCAGAGCTCACAATCGATCCAAAACAACAACGAATGGATGATTCTAAGCAGTGTTTGGAGCTGTGCAATCTTAATAAACCTGAATTTTTGCTTCGATATGTGACAATGGATGAAACATGGCTCCATCATTTCACAGCGGAGTCCAATCGACAGTCAGCCGATTGGACTGCAAGCGAGGAACACTAAAAATGCCATAACTCACATACTAATTGTGCAACAGCTGTCAAATTTATACACGTGTCCTTTGAAGGTAACAAAAAATCATATGAATTTAATACCAGTAGCGCCATCTATGTTTAAAACCTACGAACTTTTCAGTCCACCTGTTACTAGCTTGCTATTCTGGGCTCAATACAGACCCCTTACTCAATATGGTAAACATACAACAATCTTTCCAGGCAATTTTGAAGACGGCCGGACAGAGCGAGGGATGTTACAACATCGGAAACAATCGCTTCTGTGACATTTCAGAATAGCTTGTATACATACAATATACCCTAAAAGTGTCCACATAGAAAACAAATAAAATTTTGCAAAGACATTTTCAGATGCCCTCAAAGGTTGACATCGTGTGGGCCGCATCTTTTAATGAAAGTGCCAAACCCATACATGGATGAACGTCGAAACATCACTAAGCCCATTGACAGGGGCCGGAATGGCCTTGTGTCTAGCTGTCGGGGCCACAGGCTTCGGCCTCGAGTCCCGGCAGTGCCACGGACGTTTGTAGCGGTTCAGAATCCACTTTAAGTCTTAGTCCCTGTCTCATAGGACCGTAGAGCGTCACAAATCCCAATCATACTTCTCATCCACATCATTCCCAAACTGTGAAGGAGCAACTCGGCTCTAGGCGTAGTGATGTGGTATAGGGCAACGGCGTACCGGTTACGGAGTTCCAAGGTGGTTTTAAGAACCACTATTCCTCCACATCTTAAATTAGTTAGAAAATTAGCATTAAATGTAGTTGCTTAAATTAATAATAAATAAAATAAAACAAATTAAAATTTAAGAAAAACATCTCCTGCTTGAGAACAATTAAAGCAAGAAATCGAAAAAAGCTAAGCTATCAGTACAATTAGGAGTCCGTTGACGATGCCCAAAAATAAAAAAATTTAAGATTAAAGATAAAATTAAAAATTTCAAGTTAAAAATAAAAATAAGACAAAGAAATTAAGAAAAATTAGTAAATGAACATAGAATTTACAAGAAACAAAGTGATGTGGTATAGTGTTGTAGTAGTAAGTCCATTAACCTCCCCATACGGTAAGAACTACAGAATTTGGAAAAGATTCTGGTTCAATTCACACTATGTTTGGGAAAGATTTCAGAAAGATTTACTGGTAATGATGTAAATGTTTATTTAGATTTATTGTAAATGTTGTCAAATCATTGACTGAGATTTCGGAGAAAGAACATTTCTGAATATTCACCACTCGAACCCTACTGCAAGATCTTTAAACAACAATCGGTGCAATCCGTTTCTAGGTAGCACTGTAGGGATTGCAATACCGGTATACCGGAATGCCGAATACCGATATTTTGTGCCATTTGTACAATTGTGTAATACCGGTATTCAAAAGTTTAAATACCGATATTTCGGTATTTAGAATTCTTATCTGTGAGATTCTTATTCTTATCTGAGAATTCTTATTCAGAAATCTTATCTGTGAAAACAAGGTTGTAATTGTGAAGAAAGTGTGTGATATTTCGATATTTTTTAAATGGGTGAGTTTGTTATTCACATTGTATTTGCATATCATACTTTAGAATTCAAAATATTTTTCAGATTTATTATATATATACTCATAAATGATACCTCATAATAATGAATAAGAATAACTTAAAAAGAACATAAAAAAATCAGTTGATAATACTTCGGTTTGGTTTCATTATTTATAGGATGAAAAGAATAGGGTGGCACAATGTAAAAAAGTGTTCAAGAGTTTTTAAAGTGAATGGAAGAAGTACAAGCGGACTCCATACACACTTAAAAACGAAAGATGACACAAATTTGTTAAAGAGGAAAGAATCTAATCGCGATGAATATACAAACTTAAGCGCAGTTTCTAAGCCCAAGCCATCAGGGATTTTAGATAATTTTGAAAAAAAAAAAAAAAAAAAAAAAAAAAGATAATTTGGATGAAATTATAAGTAAAATGACAGCACCAATGACATTTCTATTACATTTCTAAAACCGGTATCCCGGTATTAAAATTAAAAAAAAAAAAATAACGGTATTGAAATTTTGGTCCGATATTGCAATTCCTAGCACTAATGGAATGGATGGACCGATGGATTCTGGTCTTTCTCTGGTATCACAAATCAGTTCTGAGCGACGAAGATCATCCTCTCATAAATTATCTCATATATCTTTAATACCCTTTCTCGATGGTTACAGGTAATTCTCCCTTTTCCACCACGCCCATTACAATTTAAATTTCCGCCGTGCGTCAATTTTAAACACACATTTTTTTCTGCATTTGATTAGGAAAAAATCAAGTGTGGAAGTATCAAACAAATCAGCAGAATTAAAAAATAATAATAAGTCGAACTTAATAATTACAGATTCAAAGAAAAAAAAAGTTAATTTCTAAGTGTTATAGTTTTTAAGTTATAAAAGTGGATTTCCGAGTATATTAAAATCTCACGTCTGGAACACCAGCCAATCGGAAGCGTGAATTTTCGTTTATGGTACATTGGTCAGCCTCGTATTCCACTTATGCGAACATTTATGAAAGGGACACCACTTCGGGGGCCTCGCATTTGGCCGTGGAATACTTCCATCAGACAGCGATGACTAACGATGTGAGAACTCTTTAAGCCCGCTGTCGAAATCGACCACCAATATTGCTGTGGCTATCTATTTCTAATTTACTTTTTGTATCGATGTGCTGTATTCTCTCTCTCATATATATATATATATATATATTATATATGCATAAGAACAATATATATATATATATATATATATATATATATATATATATATATATATATATATTATATTATATTGTTCTATTGCAGTTGGCAAACACTTAGACAACTTG
Source organism: Caerostris extrusa (assembly GCA_021605095.1). Classification (NCBI taxonomy): domain Eukaryota; kingdom Metazoa; phylum Arthropoda; class Arachnida; order Araneae; family Araneidae; genus Caerostris; species Caerostris extrusa. The sequence continues at coordinate 126,748 of BPLR01000087.1, read as the reverse complement.
GTCTTGGATGCCTTAAGGCAAGCGTTGCACAGACGTTACTCACTTTGCATTACCCAGGGGGTGCGTGTCACTTGAAAATAAGCCACGGACGCAGAGTAACAATGACCCCGCAACACTCTACGATCCTATTAGACCGGGACCTACGGTTTAAGGGGATTCCGAACCACTACAAACATCTATGACATCGCCGGTACTCGAACCCGAAACCTCTGGTACCAGAGCGCTAGCTACTCGGCTATTCAGGCCCCACAATACCAGTTATAGTATCTAATAATTGAACGAAATACAAGAAAGCCGCAGCAACGCGTGGCCGGGTCTGCTATTGATATTATAAAATGTTTCAAGAACTATTTGAAAAAAAAGAACAAAAAAAAAAAAAAAAAAGCATAAGACCGTATTCATTGTTATCCGAGGCAATCGATTCAGATTCCTCCTTGTGCGAGAAGTGTGCCCCGTCCGAAAAGCAGGCGCCCCCTCCACCCCCTTCAATGTCGTTGAACTTTTTTCTGGAAGGCGTCCAACGACAACTCCGAGACAAAATCGCGGAGTAATCGTCGCGAAAGATCCTTCCGCACGACCCCTCCCCCTTTTCTCTTTGAAGTGAACCAAACTATTCCACTCTTCTTGAAGGAGTCGTCATGAACTTTTCATGAAGCAAACTTTACGTCTAAGTCTCTCTTTACGTCTCTATGGAAAGGGGGAGATGACTTTTTTTTAATATGCTTTTATTAGTTTCACCAGTATGTTTGGTTTGTAGCTGACTCTTTGGGCTCTATTTTACCCCTACTTTGAGTCATCAGATTTAATTTAAACGTTGTAGACTTATCAAGGACCGACGACACTAAAATAGTTTGATAAGTTTATTATCTCATCATATAAGAACTATAGTTCCAGTCCTCCGTACCGGGACCTCATTTAAATATTATAGTTTATAAACACTAAAATACACGCTTTTAGAGTTAATCAAACTAAAAAGTAAAAAATAAATAATTAGTTTAAAAAAACTAAAAAAAACACGCTGTTATAGTTAATCAATTTGAAAAGTAAAAATAAATGAATAGTTTAAAAAAAAACTGAAAAACACGCTTTTAGAGTGAATCAAACTAAAAAGTAAAAAATAACTGTTAACATAAGAATAAAATGACTGACGAGAAAATGAATGTTCTAAAGGCGTGGGGTGCTTTGTGTGGCATTTTTAAACTAACTGTGCATTTCGGAATGAAACGAGTGAAAAATTATAACGATTGATATCGAGCACCCCACGCTTTTAGAACAATGACATTCATTTTCTCGTCAGTCATTTTATTCTTATGTTAACAATTATTGTTTACTTTTTAGTTTGACTCACTCTAAAAGCGTGTTATTTTTAGTTTTTAAACTATTAATTTATTGTTTCTGAACGGGAGGCTAAGGTCTTCATGAAGGCTCCTTCAAGAGGAGTGGAATAACTTGCTTCACTTCAAAGAAAAAGATTGGGGGGTCGTGCGGAATCTCACATTTACTATCTTAGGGATAAATTTAACAGATGCATTCATGTACTGTATCCATTCATTTGTAGGAACTCTACTATGTCCTTGGAAAAAAAAAAAACTCATTTATCTTGCTTACTTGCGTCCGATACTTACATAGGCGAGTCCTATTTGGGGATCTACTGCTCCGTCGAATTTCGAGATCAAACAAAGACTTGAAAATAAAATCCTACGTATGATTACTAATTCGCCTTGGTTTTTCTGAAATGAGGATATCAGACATGCTCTTTCCCTCAGAGGTTTTAAACAATTCGTGTATAAAACTGCAAAAAAAAAATTTTATAATTCCATTCCAAATATTAATAATTCTGTTTTGAATGATCTAAGCAACTATGTTTACGACATTTCTGATTTTAATAATCGCAAAAGACCTCGCGCTGTTCTGAATAGTATTCATTAACGTTCCGATATACTCCTTTGCGAATGACCATGCAGTTTCTCCACTGAGTCACAGTTTCCCCTCAATCGTTTTTTGTTTGTTTCTATTGTTTATCTATTTTGTTTTATTGCCTTCTTGAAATTATAATAATAATATAAAAAAATATAAGTTCCTACAAATCAGTGGATACAGTACACGAATGTATCTATTAAATTCCACTCCTCTTGAAGGAGCCTTCGTGAAGACCTTAGCCTTCCGTTCAGAAACTCATTTCCCCCGCCTTCCCCCCATAGAGACGCAAAGAGAGACAGTGCATGAGTGTACACAATGAAGCTGTCAACAAGACATCTCGAATCTTTAATTTGTAAGGTTTATTCAAATGACTTCTATTAACTCTTACCTGACACGCAGAAAATGAAGATAAAATGAACGGATACGGTGAGAAGAACCGAACCTCGCTGCCATTCAATGAACGAATCGTCGGCCTTACAAGATTAAAAGCTCGTTCCCACATTTTCTATTCGTTGAAGCTTAATTTGAACTTTTCATCATTCTTTACAAACCACTTCCTTAACAATACCAATTATAGTATACAATAATTGAACGAAATACAAGAAAGCCACAGCAACGCGTGACAGGGTCTGCTAGTATATATGTATAAATATATATATATTTACAAAATATTATAATAAATATATATATATAATAAATATAAATATAAATATATTCACAAATATATTTAATAAAAACACTCGTAAAAAGTCAAAATACTTTAAATCCACGACATTTTACATTAAAAAAGCTTTTCCCAATCTAAGAAATTATAAACGAAATGTTCAACATATTTTAAACTCCTCCAAAACAAAGCTCACACATTTTTTCAGAGCTTTGAGGAAAAAAAAAAACAATTTTTTTTTTATAATACAGAATGTCAACTTGATGATTTAGTGGCATTTTAATATATTGACATTTTTGAAAGTAACATTTCTATTTAAAAGTTGTTTTTCTCAAAATAAAAACTTGGTATAAATCTTTTCATAAGTGTTTACATGGAATAGAATGGACCTTGGATATAATTCTATCCATACAAACACTTTTATTTTAATTGTTAAACTTGAAACTGCAAGCAAGTTTGGAAAGTATTTTGTGTTGTATATATATATATATATATACATATATGATACATTACGTTTAGGGATTGTAATATCGGACCAAAAGTTCAATACCGGTATTCGGTATTTTTCGGATCTTAATACCGGATACCGGTTTTAATACCGGTAGTAGAAATTTTAGAAAAAAAAAGAAAACGCAGGGTGTTTTTGTTTTGTTTTATTTGCCATTTTTATTAGAGAATGTTATTATCACAAAAAACACTCGAAATGGCAAACCATCTAATGTTGTCATTTTACTTATAATTTCAAACAAATTATCTTTTTTTTTTTTTTTTCAAAATAATCTAAAATCCCTGATAGCTTGAGCTTAGAAACCATGTTTAAGTTTGTATCTTCATCGCAATTAGATTATTTTCTCTTTCACAAATTTGTATCATGTTTCGTTTTTGTGTATGGAGTCCGCTTATACTTCCTCCATTCACTTTAAAAACTCTTGAACATTTTTTTACATTGGGCCACCCTATTCTTTTCATCCTATAAATAATGAAACCAAACCGAAATATTATCACCTGAATTTTTATGTTCTTATTCATTATTATGGGGTATTATTTATGAGTATATATATGTATAATAAATCTGAAAAATAGTTTGAACTCTAATGTATGATATGCAAATACAATGTGAATAATAAACTCATCAATTTAAAAATATCGCAATATTACACACTTCCTTCACAACTACAACTTTGTTTTCACAGATGAGAATTTCTGGTTTTCAGATAAGAATTCACAGACAAAAATAAGAATTTCACTGATAAGAATTCTAAATTTCTAGTAAATACCGAAAGAACGGTATTTCAACTTGTGAATACCGGTATTACAAAAAATTGTACAAGTGGCTCAAAATACCGGTATTCGGTATTCCGGCATGCCGGTATTGCAATCCCTAATTACGTTAGGCCACGTTATATTATATTAGGTTAGATGTGGTACTACTTTTTAACTGTTTCCGTCACGAAGAACCGCAAGGCCGCTCGAAGCGCATCCATTGATGAGATGTGTACAGAGAAAGCGTGGTCGTGACGTCACCCGCTATTCTGGGAGTTTGCGACTGCGCACTTGGAAGTCGTTACAGGGTGCAATATTTACGTTTTCACCTCCCTCCTACTTCCCTGCGTGCCCCCTGCCTCCCAGAGAGCCTTTTTCCCTTAAGGGTAAGGGGACCTTTCCAGTTGAGAAAGGGGATCTCATGCCGTTCAGCATAACCCTTTGTGTACTATTTACATCACAATGAGTTTATACTCTGTTTACTTTTTCAATAGTTTTGGCATCGACAACGGGTCCCTCATTGTACCGAATTTAAGCTTAACTTTAAACTCTTTTATTTTGCATTTTACTTTTATTATTAGTATTTTTAATCTTTTTTTTTTTTCTTCGAGTACCATTTTAACTTGAATTTTTTGGTAACTTTATCTTGCATTTTCTACTAACATTAATGAAACAGCCAATTAAAATTTAAAGCCTATCTATGAATTAAGATGAGGAGGTTTAAGGGGTATTTCCCTCTGTTGGTACTCCGTAAACGGTACGCCAGTTGCCAGGGGATCTTATTTGCTGGGCCGGATTTTCCTATAGGCTAACTAGGTTTCAGCCTAGGGCCTCGAGATAAAGAGGGGCCTGCATTCAAATTGTTAGCAAAATTAGAATTGCACTATTCTAAAAACAGTAAACACTGAATCGAAAAAAAAAGAAAAAAAAATTCTTTTTGGGATCTTGATTTAGTTTGAATAAAGTTCCATTTTTTGGTTTAGTTAAAAACTTAAAATTCATAATAATTCATACTGAAACTTTAAATGCGAATTGTTATGAAATAAATTTATCTGAATTGAATTTGCTTTAATCTTCAATGTATTGAATATACTTAATTTAATTTGACAGAAAATAGGATTATTATCATTGCATATTTTATTTTCGTGGGCAAAGATTTTTATTATTTGAATTTTGTTTCTTTGTAAATGTTGTGTGTTATGTTTGATTAGTTATTGTTACAAGTACTATATAGGGTGCTTGAGAATAAATGTCCAAATAAGTGTTCTAGATTTTTTTTTATTTATTATCCGTGCCACATTTTTTTATAAATATGAGTACCCATCCCAACATGTTTCATTTAACATATTGATATATATGACAGTAATGATGTATTTCATTATCTCTCGTGTAATTTACGAACTTAAAAATGGGAGGTGAAAGGGCCTCATAAGTGGAATAGCCTAGGGCCTCTTTTCATCTAAATCCGGCCCTGTTTATATGCCATACTTTTTAAATAATAAAGTTTTCTACTACTCGATTTCCAAAGGAAAATCTGGTAGGGTGTCATAATCCAACTTCATTTTTAAAAATGGGCTACATTTTTAGGATACAATTCATAATATTAAAAAAAATAATAATAACCTTATAATAAGTACACACATACACACACCATCAACAAAGTTAACTCTTTTGTTTTACGAAAGAAAACTTTTGAGAAGTAAAATGCACAATTTAATTTTTGTATCAAATAGAAGCTAAATAATGTCTATTCTGCAAACCTATAATTTGACTGTAATATTTAATATTTTTTCAATTCCTTCTATTAGCTCGCACTCTCCCCTATACATATATATATATATATATTGTTCAAATTTTCAACCGTTAATAAAATACTTTTTATTCCTCCACTCGAGTTCAAATACATTTTTTTTTTGAACTTGTAATGGATGACACTGGATGTTGATACAGTTTCTTCAAATACTAACTCATTCATTAAATTTAATCAATGAATTATATTTTTTTAGATTTAAGTTGCATATATCTACCAATAGATGGCGCCAGATAAACTTAAAAAATGAATGAAAATAATTTATAAAGGACTTTCTGCATTGTAGTGAAAAAAAGTAGGAATTGACTTTGAAAAATTTTTTTTTTTTATATTACTTGTTTTTTAAATAAAAGAAATTTAAATTGTTAAAATTTTTATATTGATCATCCTATCTATTAAAGTGTCTAGATTCTATAGTTACAAAACTCACAGAGTCAACCTACTATCGATGCACATTTTTTATAACCTTCCTTATGGATTTGGTTTGTCACTCTACGGTCATCTTGTACACACGAGGGCTAAACACACCGGGACCTACAGTTTAACGTGGATTCGAAACCACTCACAAACGAACCACTCACAAACATCCATGCCACCGCCAGGATTCGAACCTGAAGCCTGGGATGCTAAAGGCCACAGAGCTAGCCACTTGGCCACCAGGCCGCTTGGGTTCGGTATGGAAGTGCTGCGCTTTAATGGTCAGTTTGAAATGCTGATCTCTTCAAAAAAGACATCATTTGAGGTCATTTAATTTTCTATGGGAAAAGAAGATATGTTGTTGTTGTTACTTATCCCACTTGGTAGATATCTAATCTAGACCACGAACCCGTATGGACCGTGACCGCCACCTGCGGCTTAAAGTGGATTCCGAACCACTCACAAACATCCATGCCACCGCCGGGACTCGAATCCGAAACCTGTGGTACCGAACGCCAGAGTTCTAGCCACTCCAAATTTTCCATACACTGTTACACTGGGCCATACTGTTTACTCAATAAGTACCAAGCTCCAAAACCGTTTTGATTTTTCTGCCATTATCTATCATTTCTAGACTTATTTTATTATTTTTTTCTAGACTTTTCCGTTTTATTATTTTTTTCTAGATTTTAGCTTTTCCGTTCCCGAGAGATTTTCAGGATAAAAATCATGTTTGATTCAGGATATATACATTCCAAACATCGACATACATACATATGCGATACTCTTTTATCCCAACATAACTACCGAGGGATGTTCACTAGTTTATAAGGTTAGTGGGATTCATTTCAATTAAGTCAAATTTTCTGCGTATTATGCTTGTCACTAAGTTTTAACCTAGCAAGTCAATAAAACCGAGTTATTATCATTCTGTGTTTTTTATCCAACTTATTACAGAAACAATAAGCTATTCGCTGTCGCAGGCCCGATGGATGACACTGGTGGGCCGCAGTTTGGAGACCCCTGTTCTATATTAATGGAAAATCTAAATAGATCACTGTGGAGCGGAAGGTTGAAAGATTTGAATCGGTGAAAAGGGGGCGCCCCATTTTCATGCTGCTGACAAAAATTAACTCAATGGAACAAAATGCACGCGCACGATTAAGTGTGCTAGGGGTTAACTGTGCAACTGTTCGAGGAAACGGATTGCAGAACGGCTCAACGAATGTCTGCACTCCCGTTCCCCGTACCTTACATTTCTCTACACCAGGGATGGGCAAACCTTTTGGGTCGTGGAACAAAAATCGATGGAAAAAAAAAAAATGCTTATAAAAATAATAAAAAGAACTTCGGTTCTGAGATCGGCCTTTTTTTTGGGGGGGATTATTTACAATTTGCTTTTCAGATCATTCCATTGGCTCTCACCGTTCAGCATAACCCTTTCAGCGTACTGTATACTTTTATGTTTACGTTTTCAATAGTAATATGGCAACGGGTCCCTCATTGTACCGAATTTGAAACTGCAACTTTTAACTTCTTTTATCTTGTATTTTACTTTTATATCATTAGTATTTTTTAAGTTTTTTTTTTTTTTTTCGAGTACCACTTTAATTTGAATTTTTAGAAACTTTATCTTTTATTTATTTACGAACATTAAAGCAGCCTTTAGAATCCCAAGCATATCTATGAATTAAGATGAGGAGGTTTGAGTTGTATTTCCCCCGTTGGTACTCCGCAAACGGCACGCCAGTTGCCCTTTGCAGTCGAAGAAAAAAAAAGTTTGGTGTGTCAGGATAAATTTTTCTAAAATTTTAGAAACACTATACAAGTATTGCAATTTAAATATGCTAATGAAATGAATGAAATTGCGATTTCATTTTTAAAAAGTTCCTTATTTAGAGGTACGAAGTGAGATGTACTGATTCTAAGGAACGAGGCTGAATGCTCATCTGTCAGTCTACTTCTGAAATAATTCTTTGTAAGGTTCAGAGTAGAAAACACTTGTTCACATATATATGATCAAGCAAACAGAGCACTGATTTTCTGGGCGTGAGATATTAAATTTCGGAAACTTATTTTTCGATATGATTTGTAAAACTCTAACTTTAACATATTTAGAAACAACTGCTTGAGATGCTTGTTAGATTGCAACTCAATTCATTCAACCTGCAAATCTGACCTCACTGCTTCACAATTTAAGTTGAAAGGCATGGTAAAAATTCTGTTCGTCTGTGTTTGCTATTTCCATCGATTTATGTTTTGTAGAACAAAAATAGAAAAATAAAAGATCATCAGTCCTTTGAAAATAGGAAGAAATATAAAAATATTTATTCAAAGTAGAAAAGGAGATGTATATATAATATACAACTATATATTTCTTTTTTATTTGCCTCGGACCTTCAAATTAAAATTCTATCCATCCCGCGGATAGAATTTTAATTTGAGCATGGTTTATCTACTGCGGCCCGCGGATAGAACCTTCCGGAGGGCCGGAGTTGTCACGCGGGCCGTAGTTTGCCCATCCCTGTTCTACTCTCGAATAAATTATAGTTTAAAAAACTAAAAACACGCTTTTAGAGTGAATCAAACTAAAAAGTAAAAAATAATTGTTAACAGAAGAATAAAATGACTGACGAGAAAATGAATGTCACTGTTCTAAAAGCGTGGGGTGCTCGATATCTATCGTTATAATTTTTCACTCGTTTCATTTCGAAAAGCAGAGTTAGTTTAAAAATGTCATACAAAGCACCCGCGCTTTTAGAACAGTGACATTCATTTTCTGGTCAGTCATTTTTACTTTTTTACTTTTTTACTTTTTAGTTTGATTCACACTAAAAGCGTGTTTTTAGTGTTTTTAAACTATAATATTGAAATGAGGTCCCGGTATGGAGGACTGAAACTATAGTTCTTACAATAATTCAATTGTGAGTAAAACAAAGGCTAAATGCGAATAGGTCGAACCAGCCAGGATTCGAACAGGGGAATCTCCTAATCCGCAGTCAGGCGTATCCGTTGCGCCGCTGTCCCACGTAGGTTTGAATGTCCTTCTACATGGGTTCAATTGTTCTTCGTAAGTTAAAATAAAAATCCCTCATCCTAGCGATCTTAATCATGATGAGATAATAAACTTGTCAAACTATTTCTGTGTCGTCGATCCTTGATAAGTCTACAACGTTTAAATGAAATCGGATCGCTTAAAGTAGGGCAAAATCGAGCCCAAAGAGTCAGTTACATGCATACATACAAACAAACATACAGGTGAAACTAATAAAAGCGTATTAAAAGACGAGTTCTTTTCCAATACCGAAGAGGACGCCAACGGATTTGGCGAGATTCTTTTTTTTTTTTTACCTGGCATTAAGAGTACGCCGGCGAGTGATACGATGCCGTGAATGTTGGGCAGGAGAGCGGCGTGTTTATTGTTTTTGAGTAGATGTTAAGACGTTGCGAGAGGCGCGTTTGAAAAGGCAGCGGATTTGGCTGAGGGAGCTGGCACAGTTCGATAGGCCGATTCGAAACGAAGCGATCTTTGCGGGGAAGTTGTCAGAAAATAGAACTGGGGAATGCGTCTTCCTCCCACTCACGTCACACTTGGCACGCAACCCTCAATCTCGATTGCATAAACTGCCATCCTTGCTTATGGATTCAGATTATGTATATCTATAATATACATAATATACATTTATATATATAAATGTATGTATAAATGTATATTATGTATATCGCTATAGATATGCATAATCGGAATCGGACTGATATAATAATCTGAATATATTATAATATATATATTTATAATATGCACTTTGAATCCATATATATATGGGTGCGCAGAAGATCTAACTCCCGTGGTGCACCTGGTATCACTTTTAGTGGCTAAAAGATCTGCAACTTCGCAATTATTGTTAGATTAATGAACTCTGTTTCAGCATGTTTCGTTGTATTATTCTGTTGTTGTTGTTGTATGTTGTATGTTGTATGTTTTTTTTTTTTCGTTGTTCGTATGTTTTTTTTTTCGCTGTTCTTAATCTGCCATTGGTAATAAAAAATATATATTATATATATAACGCACAACATATTAACAAAAGAAGTCAAGACCATTTCGCACAAAAAAGGCCTCAACAGTATTTGCTACACGTACATTTTCATGTTCTCCCTTGAAACACAAAACCATCTCATATAAAACAATCCTCACATTCAGTACTCTCCAGAAAAAGGAAAAAAATTTTTAAGATTCGATGTGTTTATATGCTGCGGCAACGAAAGCAAAAATCGCATCGGATGATAAAAAAGAACAATTTCATCAAAAGAAATACACAAGACAGGCGTGAAACACATTGTGCAGCTAACCAGCCAAAACCTCCAAAATATGAACTGCCCCTTCCTTAACATAACACTGCCAAGGACCTTCAGGATATTATAAACCCTATTGTTTCTGCGCGCTAGTTGACTGGATGAAAGTCAAAAACCCTTGTACCGATAAGAATTCCTATACGCATACACACACACATATATATATATATATATATATATATACATATGAATCACATTTGGGATCTTGAACATTTTTTTTTTTTTTTTTTTTTATTTTTCGATTGCCACGATGGTTCTCTTACAAAAACTTATTTGAAGCGAATACCGGTAGCAGTTTTTGGGATACAAATTGGTTGGGTTTCAAGTTCATTCAAAGTTTGCTCTTCTTTGATGTTTGTGTTTATGTACTTTATTTAAAAATGATTAAGTATAAGTCATTTAGAATAATGTATAATAAGTATGTAATGTATAATAATGCAGTGTATGTATTATATAATATAGAATAATGTATAATAAGTATGTAAATGTAATAATAAGTATTAGTCGTATGAATAAGTCATTTAGCACCATTAAAATTTCGTCATTTGGTGCCAAATTTGGCACCAAATCGACGATTTTCAATATTTCGTCATCTATTTTATATAATTCCCGTGTCACGATGTTTGGTCGGAATGAACTCTGAAACTAACAGTCCCATTTTTTTTTTTTTTCTTCTTAAATGTGTGTTTTGTTCCAACTTGAGAGATAGGATAGTTTTTATACAGATTGTTTTTTTATTTTAATGCAAAATCGACGATTTTCAAATTCCGTCATTTGGCGCAACTAAAATTTGAGATTTCTCATCCGATGGACGTAATTTTGAAAGTACATTCAAAATGCAAAGGTCAGGTGTACCATAAGATCTGGTCGTTGATGCCAATACCTAACGATGAGCCAAAATTTCTTCAAATTTATTTTATGGGCAGTTCTAAAGAACGTGTCACAACTCGATGTCAGTATAATTTGATCGAACGAGCCAATACAAAGAGCTATTGTAGAATTGTTGGAAAATCTTTTAGAAAATCATAACCAACTTATTAAATTATTTAACGAATTTATTTATTTTGACGAAAGACAGATTAACAAGAAATAGTGTTCATCGCTTAGTACTTAGTTAAGTGAAAGTAATGATTATTAAAAATTAAATTAGGTAAAATAATTATAAAACAGTGTTAAAAATCAACATTATCTACCTCATTCATTAAATGAATAAAAATGAAACATTTTCTATTCGCTGAAGCTTAATTTGAACTTTTCATCCTTCTTTACCAATCACTTCCTTAACAATACCAATTATAGTATCGAATAATTGAACGAAATACAAGAAAGCCACAGCAAACGGCACGGTCTTCTAGTATATATATATACTAGCAGACCTATATAATTTCTGAATAGTAGCACCCTTCAAAAGATACATATCGAAATTTCATGACATTCTGATTGCTAGTTTGTAGATTACAGTGGTTATAGTCACCCAGTTTTGTAATTTTCAAAACAATACATAAAAAACAATTTCGTGTAATGATTAAACATTGTTTATGGGGCCTGATGGCCGAGTGGCTAGCGCTCTGGCTCTGGTACCACAGGTATCGGGTTCGAATCCCGACGGTGCCCATGGATGTTTGTAGTGGTTCGGAATCCACTTTAAACCATAGGTGCCTATCTCCTATGAATGTAAGAGCGTCACGGAACCAAAGTCAGACTTCCACCTACGGGTGCTCCATCACAACAGAAGCTGCTTCCTTCCCCTTCAATCATGAGTACGTATGGGCTCGTGGGTTTGGCCAGCCAAGTCGGATAAGAAACAACAAACAACAACAATATATATGCTATATATAAACTAACTACATATATATGCTATATATAAAACTAGAGAGACAAAGAAAGAAGTGATTCTATAATGATTTAGCAGGGAGTTAAGAACAATTAGAAAACTGGAAATAATTTGATAAATGAAATTAATCAGCCAAAAGAGAAAAGAAATCCATGTCCTTTTCATTCCCAAACATATAAGAAACAGCATTTATCTTAAAGGAATTCTTTAGGAAAATAAGGAAAGGAATTATATAACTTGGGCTTGATGGCCGAGTGTCTAGCGCTCTGGTGCTCGGTACCACATGTATCGGGTTCGAATCCGACGGTGTCATGGGTGTGTGTAGTGGTTCGAATCCACTTTCAACCGTAGGTCCCGGTCCTAACAGGATCGTAGAGCGCTGCGGGGGCATTGTTACTCCGCGTCCGTGGCTTATCTTCAAGTGACACGCGCCCCTGGGTAATACAAAGTGAGTAACGTCTGTGCAGTCCTTATGGCATAAAAAGAGCACGGTCTATTTGCCAGCTGCATTAGAAAATATATATATATATAAAACTAGAGAGACAAAGAAAGAAGTGAGTCTATAATTATTTAGCAGAGAATTTAGAACAATTAGGTAGATAAACTGGAAATAATTTGATAAATGAAATTAATCAGCAAAAAGAGAAAATAAATCCATGCAACCCGTCCATTGTGCCTTTTCATTCCAAAACAGCATTTAGCTTAAAGGAATTTTCGACGTACAATGGACGAAATACACATCAATGAAATAAACTGTTTTCGTGCAATTCGCAGAAAAGAAAAAAAAAAAATCACGAGACAAACGACTAAAAACAAACCCTCTGAGCTAATGCTGAAAGAGAAAAGATGGGGGGGGCTGAGGGTCGGTGGTCAGTTGCGTGCAAAGTGCCAGCAGCGATCGATGGGCGACTTCTCATCGATTCCGAGCCGAGAGAGAGAAAATCGGCTTCGCCTAAGCGAACAGACGCCTCCAAGTCAAAGGCCTTCTCTTTCGCGGCATGCCGTGCGTCCACTGCTGCACGACACATCCGCCTTTGTGTCCACCGCACTTTGACACAAGGACACAAGACGGGAAAAAGAGACACAAGGCGGGCCTGAAGGGTCGAGTGACTGGCGCTCGGTGCCACAGGTTTCGGGTTCGAGTCCCGGCGGTGCCATGGATGTTTGTAGTTCGGAATCCACTTTAAACCGTAGGTCCCTGTCTCCTATGACTGTCAGAGCAGAATTCTACCTACGGGTGCTCCATCAGAACAGAAGCTGCACCCCTCCTTCCATGAGAGATATGACAGCAACAACACCATTGAAATGCTCCCTGAACAACCAGGAACTAGAAGTATGCACACACTAAGCCAGGGATGGGAAAACTTTTTGGTCGTGGGCCAAAAAACGAAAAATAAAAGTTTGGCGGGCCAAGATAAATTTTTCTAAAATTTTAAAAACAATATACAAGCATTATAATTTGAATATGTTAATGAGATGATTTCATTTTTAAAAGTTCCTTACAGTGAGGTTCGAAGTGAGATTTAAGGAACTGGGCTGAATGCTCACCGGTCAGTCTACTTCTGAAATAATTCTTTCTATGGTTCATAGCTGAAAGCACTTGTTCGCATACATAAGATGAAGCAAACATCGCACTGATTTTATGGGCGTGAGTTATTAAATTTGGGAAACTTATTTTCGATAATGAATTGTAGAATTCTAACTTGTTGACACCAGTCTACAGCTATAACTAACGAAGAAGTTCCACTTTTTAACACATTACTGATTGACATTTGTCTGTGCTTGCTATTTCCATCGGTTTATGTTTTGTAGAACAAAAATAGAGAAAGTAGAAAGATCATCAGTCCTTTGTAAAAAATAATATTTAATCAACGTAAAAGGAGATGGATATATATAAATATATATTTCTTTTAATTTGCCTCTGACCGGCAAATTAAAAAATTCTATCCTCGGGCCGAATAGAACCTTCCGGAGGCCGTAGTTGGCCCGCGGGCCGTAGTTTGTCCATCCATGTCCTAAACGAACAGACGTCTCCAAGTCAAAAGCCTTCTCTTTTTCGCAACAGGCCGTGCATTCACTACTGCTTTGTGTCCACCGCACTTTGCAACAAGAGATACAAGGCGGCCTAGTTGTATCTCAAGGTCCCTGCCGGGCCAAGAGATACAAGGCGGGCCGAGTGGCTAGCGCCTGGCGCTCGGTTTTCAAGTTTCGGGTTCGAGCGGGGCCAGCGAGACATGCCATAAATGTAAATATAGAAACATATTTTTGTATCATGAAGGTTTGTTTTGGAATGAAGTAAATAATAAATTATATAAATATAGTATAAAAAGAATTATTATTGTTAACATTCAAATAAAAAAAATTTTTAGGGTTGAAATACATAAAATTTAGCAGAGAAAAAAATTATTTTCAATTTTTATACAATTTGTATAGATAAATTTAACTCCACTAATAAATGAAAATTTAGAAAATATTTTTTTTGTATTATATATACAAACTATAGGAGATATTTGCTTATAAATTTTTGAAATAAACTATTTTATTAAAAATAATTCATTTCTGCCACTACAGAAAATTTTAATGAACAAAATAAGATAAAAATTATTTCAGTTGGGGAATTAATCTACTTTTTTTAATAATTGTATTTATATTTAAAAAAACGTTTGTGTATAAAACAATTCTACTATTGGTGTGTACGATTGTTGAACGATTTTGGTTGCTTGAACGATTCTACTATTGTGGCACTATTGATTTAAATAAATATTTAAAGTTAAATATTATTTCTACAATCAAATTTTCACCCTGGAAGAAGCTCGCCCACCACTGTGACGTCACAAAATCAACGCTCAGGCACTGAAGAGCGCGATGAATGAACTGTCTCGCCGGCCTCGGTTCGAGTCCCGGGGGTGCCAATGATGTTTGTAGTGGTTCGAATCCCCCTTTAAACAGTAGGTCTCGGTCTCATATAACTGTAAGAGAGTCACGGAGTCAAAATCAGACTTCTACCTACGGGTGCTCCATCACAACAAAAGCTGCCCCATTTCCTCCTTCCATGAGTAGATCACTCATGCGATGTCCGTCCCACACTGCAGGACATTGAGGATTAGTCAGCACATTCCTCCTTGAAATCTTACAGAAGGCCAAAAACACAGCCACCACAGGGATTCGAATTCGGCTCCCCCTCATTTGAAAAATCAACGCCCTGCCCGTTAGTTGCCCACCTTGAACAAAAAAATTGCTTCTTCGTTTCATCCAAGTTGAATTTTTTAAACGCGCAATGCTTTTCATAAGAGTTTTTGGATGTTAAATTAATCGAACCTGTTCAAATCACGATTTTCGTTTAAAAAAAAAAAAACAAAAGTAACATTTTTTTTTTGTACTCATTTTTAATTTTTTTTTTTTTTAATGCAGCTGGCAAACACTTAGACATATATATATATAAATGTATATCTATATACGTATGCATAATCGGAATCGGACTGATATAATAACTGATCTAACTGATATAATAATCTGAATATATTATAATATATATATTTACAATATACAATTTGAATGTATATATATATATATATTCTTTCTAATGCCGCTGGCAAACACTTAGACAGCTTGGTCTTTGATGCCTTAAGGCAAGCGCTGCACAGACGTTACTCACTTTGCACTACCCAGGGGCCGCGTGTAACTTGTAGATAAGCCACGGACGCGGAGTAACAATGCCCTGCAACGCTCTACGATCCTCTTAGGACCGGGACCTACGGTTTAAAGTGGATTCCGAACCACTACACACATCCATGGCACCGCCAGGATTCTAACCTGAAGCCTGTGATACCAAAGGCCAGAGAGCTAGTCACGTAGGCCACTAGACTACACTCAAAAGAACCTTCTTTGTGTCCTTAAGCACTTATTTATTAATTTTTTTTTCCAATTCCAAAAGATAGCCTTTTATAGGAATTCTTTATTATTCAAGGGATGAAAACTGTTTGGAATTCTATATATATATATTAAGATTGCTCTTATGAGATATTTTTATAGTTTTATTTAAAATATCAGTATTTTTTGCTTTCTTTTCTAGAGTCACGAGTAATCGAGGTAAAGGCGTCGAATCACGAGCTATCAGAACACGGAATTCCAGCAAAGAAAGAATGAAAATATTTTTAATTTGAATCATTAAAATTACATATTACTAAAATAAAAAATTATTAAAAAAAAAAAAAAAAAATTCAACCGTAACGCTAGGACTTTCATTTTTAATTCTCTTTAACCATGCTTCAGAATTTTTCATTACAATATTGAAAGTTATTTTTGAAGTTAACAGAGAAAACTATTTATTTATAACATTATATTTGCATTAAGTGTATCTGAGAAATACACACACAGAATCTAAAGCAATACAAACACCAATTTTTTTTATACATTAAGAAGCGTAGAATTCTATAATAAACATACAATAATATATATATATATATATATATATATATCCAACCCCTAAGGGGAGATTAGAAGGGTGGGGGTGTGATAGACATATACCCAATTTGGCGAGAAACGGTCAAACTGTAGCACGTAAACATTAACAGTAACCTCACATGGGAATGTCCCCTATTTCTTAGAAAACTGTTCTTCGTACCCCTTCCCCCCTGCTTCTTAAGCTTGAATAGTCGAAACGTTTTCGTTTCCCCAGGCTCTGCTCTTCCATCACTCACTTGCAAATGACCTTGTACGGTTCCCAGATTTTCCCCGTCATTACCATTTCATTCTCTCTCAACAAACTGCTCTGGAACGTTTTTTTGTAATTTTTAATTTGTACTCCCTTTTGAATTGATTAATCTTTTGAAAATATTTTTATTTTTTATTATTTAAGTTCTATTTCAAACTACGTTCAGTTTGCAATTCTTCAAATTCCTCTTTTTATTTTTTTATTTTAATTGTTAAATTATAATTAATTTTTTATAAATACTTTATTGAAAAAACAAACTTCTCTTCTACATTTATTATTATCTCTATTTTAATTGTTTATTCCTAATGCAATGGGCTTAAAGCTAAAGTAACTTCCTTTCATATGCAAAGGAGCTAACGGCTACCTAGCAACCAAGGAGCTCCGTCAACCTACAAATCGTCGTCGCACCCCTCCCACACCAACGATTCTTCCGTTTCCGCTTTCAAACCGGATGTTTACCTTTTCCATTCACTGTCTGAGGAATCCACTGCCGCGAAAGATGCTCTCCTCTGCACATTCTTCGACAGTGGAGCAGGAATTCTCCAGCAGTGAGCCAGCTCAACCGCAGCGACAGTTGCATCTCGTGAATGCAGCGCTCCACAAAACCTCAACGCGTGGGATCAAGTCAACCCCTGCGTCACATTATCACCTAGGCTTGCCTAGTATCGGATTGAGTTGAAATAAATTAATAGTTTAAAAACACGCTTTTAGAGTGAATCAAACTAAAAGTAAAAAATAATTGTTAACACAAGAATAAAACGACTGTCGAAAAAAGGAATGTCACTGTTCCAAAAGCGTAAGGGTGCTCGATATCAATCGTTATAATATTTCACTCGTTTCATGCCGAAATGCAGAGTTGGTTTTAAATGTCATACAAAAAGCACCCCAAGCTTTTTGAACAGTGATATTCCTTTTTTCGACAGTCGTTTTATTCTTGTGTTAACAATTATTTTTTACTTTTTATTTTGATTCACTCTAAAAGCGTGTTTTTTTTTTTAATTTTTTAAACTATTAATTTATTTTTAGTTTGATTAACTCTTAAAAACGTGTTTTTTAAACTATTAATTTATTTTTTAGTTTGATTAACTCTAAAAGCGTGTTTTTAAACTATAATTTATTTTTTAGTTTTTAGTTTGATTAACTCTAAAAGCGTGTTATTAAACTATAATATTTAAATGAGGTCCCGGTACGGAGGACTGGAACTATAGTTAATTGTGAGTAAAACAAAGGCTAAATGCGAATATATCGAGTCAGCCAGTATTCGAACTGGGAATCTCCCGATCCGCAAGTCAGGTACGTTATCCGTTGTGCCGCTGTCCACGTAGGTCTGAATGTCTTTACTGAATACTTTCATTCTACATGTGTTAAATTGCTCTTCACAAGTTAAAAAAAAAAAATCACTCATCTTGGCGATCCTAATCCTGATGAGATAATAAATTTATCAAAATATTTTAGTGTCCTTGATAAGTCTACAACGTTTCAATTATATCGAATCGCTTAAAGTAGGGCAAAATCGAGCCCAAAGAGTCAGTTACATGCATACAGAAAAACAAACATACAGGTGAAACTAATAAAAGCGTATTAAAGATAGGAATAAACACTATTCACACTTCGTGATAGGTACATGAGGCCCACCGATGTTAAACAAAAAAAAAAAAAAAAAAAAAAATCGTGTTTTTGTGGTAGTTACATTTTCCGCGCTTTTTTAATTTAAATTTCTTAATCTACCTATATAATGATTGGCTTATATATGGGCCTGAATGGCCGAGTGTCTGGCGCTCTGTAATACAGGTTTCAGGTTTCGAGTCCAACTTTTCGGATGACTTTTTGTAAGTGACCTATAACGTGTTAATCACTGTAAAGAATTCCAGGATGATGATTTGCCAGATTGACGGAGAACCTCGGTTGCTCAGCAACTGCATCTGCTTTGTGAGTGAAGGAAATTTCTAAGCTTTAAGCCCATTGATTAGATAAAAAATAAGTATATTATTAGTTTTTATTTAAAAATTAATTATTCCAACTTTTGTACTAATTAATTAAATAGAAAAATTATACATATATAATTTTTTTATATTATTATTATAATTTCAAGAAGGTAATAAAAAAATTCATAAACAATAAAACAAACAAAAACGATTGGAGAGGAAATTGTGACTCAGTGGAGAAACTGCATGGTCATTCGGAAAGGAGGATATTGGAACGTTAGTGAATAATATTGATGTCTTTTGATTTTTGAAATCAGAAATGTCGTAATCGTAGTTGCTTTTAGATCATTCAAAGCAGAATTATTATTTAAAATGGAATTTTAACCTTTTTTTGCAATTTTACACTCAAATTGTTTAAAACTTGGGAGGGAAAGAGCCTGTCTGATATCCTCATTTCAGAAAAACCACGGTGAATTTATTCGGGATCTTTTATTCAGGATTAACTGCATCTCTGCTTTTGGAAGTTTTTACACAGCACGTGATACATGCAACTTCTAACTGCTCTTAGAAGTCGAGTTCTAGAGTGCCATTTTCAGCGATTTCAAAATGCTCTCTTCAAAATATTCTCGTCAAACTTCGATATTTTACACTACCTTAGTTTGAAAAATAAAAAATAAAAAAATAGGTTTCATTTAAAATTCATGTCGTCATGGTTACGTTATTCTCGAAAATAATGCGTTATTCTCTAAATAATCTTACGTTATTGTCAAAAATAAAAAATAAAAATTCGTGTTTTTGTGGTAGTTACAATCTCCCACGCCTTTTAATTTAAATATCTTAATCTACCCATATAATGATTGGAATGTTTTACTTTAAATTTTTATTTACTTATGTGAGCATTTGCGTTCTGTATTTACGCTGATTTCACTGTGTAAATGTGGACCTGTTCCATTTATGACTTTTTAAAGAAACTTTGTAATGTGTTAATCATTGTATAGAATTCAAGGATTAACTGTATCTGTTTTCAGCAATTTTTACACAGCAAGTCACACACGCAACTTCTAACTGCTCTTAGAAGTTCCAATTTTAGCGATTTGAAAGTTGCTCTCTTCAAAATATTCTCGTCAGATTTCGATATTTTACACTACCTTAACAGGTGGACTGAACAGTTCGTAGGCTGACACATAGATGGCCTACTAGTATTAAATCCATATAATTTTTAGTTAGCCCTAACCTTCAAAAGACACGTGTATGAATTTGACAGCTGTTGCACAATTAGTATGTGAGTTATGGCATTTTTAGTGTTCATCACGTGCAGTCCACTCGGCTGACTGTCGACTGGACTCCGGTGTGAAATGATGGAGCCATGTTTCATCCATTGTCACATATCGACACAAAATTCGGGCTTATTACGATTGAACTGCTCCAAACACCTCCTCTACGGTTGACTTTCCTGGTGCAAAGTCCGAATAATGTTTATCAAGCCAAGCCTCGGCTTCAATAGTATTTTTGTCACCAAAAAGCAATGCTTTATTAACACACGAAATTCCTTTTTATCCATTTTTCAAACTGATAAAAATAGCTTCACTAAAAATGCCATAAAAAAGCTCCCATACTAATAGTGCAACAGCTGTCAAATGTATACACGTGTCTTTTGAAGGTTAGGACTAACTAAAAATCATATGGATTTAATACTAGTACGAACTTTTCAGCCCAACTGTTACCTTAGTAATTTAAAAAATAGTTTCATTTAAAATTCATGTCGTCATGGTTACGTTATTCTCGATTGTGAAAACACCCAAGCATCCAAACAAACAATTGCCGCTCAAAATTCCTTTCCGAGCACATGGTGAATCTGAACTGCGCACTCAAATCGTTCTAAACGGCCGATAGGCCACTGCAGAAAGACCTCCGGCCGCATAGCTCAACCCCCACCACTCCGCTGTGACTGCGACGAAAACACGCAACCAAATAAACTGTGATCGAACAGCCCATAATTGTTTCCTATTAAATTCTTTATTTTATTTTCAATTTCTATGGCTGGAATAGATTTTCTCAGAGCGCTGCTCCATTTTTAATCACATTAATTTTAAGATTTTTAAACTTTTTAACTTATAATTGATGTAACTGTTCTAATAATGGACTTTTAGTAGCGCTTAATGCCACTTGGGCCCTTCTGGAGATTTAGAACAGAGGGGTTGTTACAATCACTTTAATTTGGGCTTCAATATATGCGATGAAAGCTTGGCGACTCTATTCGCGTCTATTACCACTCTGCGCTGTTGGAGTGAGGGTAGAAAAAGGTTTACTATCCTACAACGATTGTCGAAAGAAATGGTACATTTATTTATTTTCAGCTCTCAATAAGTGTACATTTTATTTCAATGTCTGGCATTTATGTGCTATTCATAATCTTTCTTGTGCATTATTTTCCCTCCAGAAAGGATTCAAAATAAAATATTCGTTTCTATGAACCTTTTTTTCTATTGCCTTATTCAGTTTCATATAGAATGATAACAAAATACCATTTCTTGCATCTTCGGTCAGTACACACGACAGCCTGATGGCCAATTGACTAGCGCTCTGGCCTTTGGTACCACAGGCTTCAGGTTCGAATCGGGGGGTGGCATGAATGTTTATCGGGGTTCGGATTGGTTTGATTTGTTTGTCGCCCTACGGTCATCTTACGCACACTTTAGGCTAAACAGACCGGGGCTAACAGGATAACAGGCCCTACAGTTTAAAGTGGATTCCGAACCACTACAAACATCCAAGGCACCGCCGAGACTCGAGCCCGAAACCAGTGGTACCGAGTGCCAGAGCGCTAGCCACTTGGCCATTCAGGCCCCTTCGGGGGTTCGGAATCCACATTAAAAAAGTAGGTCCCGGTCTGTTTAGCCTAAAGTGTGCACAAGATGACCGTAGAGCGACAAACCAAACCAATCGGTAAGTACACAGTAAATGTATGACTTGAGAAGAAGAATTTCTCAGAATCGATTCGTAACATATTTTCAAAATAAATGCGCTAACAGAAAATAACGATTCCCACTCTACTAAGAGTGCGCAGTAGATATACCTCCTGTGGTGTACCTGGTAACACTTTTTAGTGGCTAAAAGATCTGCAACTTGGCAAATTGTTAGATGAATGAACTCTGTTTCAGCATGTTTTGTTGTATTATTTTGTTGTTGTTGTATGTTCTTTTTTTCGTTGTTCTTTTTTTTTTTTACTGTAACTGTTCATAATCTGCCATTGGAAATAAAAATAATAAAAAAAAAAAAAAAAAAAAAAAAAACTCTACCAGTAGGAGGAGGACGGGAGAATTTATACCCCAAGTCTCTGTTCCTTTGCGCTGTAGGGGGACGCGTTCTATTTTAATACCACTGTACGGTAATCTTTCCCTTCTGCATGAAATACCCGATTCTTTTTTCTCCCCACCACAAACTAACAACAGGATATTTCGTGACGCGTCAATTTTTACTCGCGCGTTTTTATATTATTTTTTACTGTTGCACATCAGTTGACTTATTCGAAATAGGGCATTTTGGCATTTGGGAAGGAGTCGAAGATCTCACTCTTAAAAAACAAAATATGATTTTTTTTTCAAAATTCCTGCCATTCAAGTTACAATTTAATGTAAAGGAGGTGTAATATATTAAATGAAGCAATTGTATTCTTCAGTACCACAACCAGTAGCAAAAGAGAGCGACTGCTTATCCTTATTGTAGATTATTACGGAGATCCTTGGCCGCGTAGCTCCTTCATTGTAAAATGTTGAAACATAGCGGTGGTCTCATGCCCTTTGGGTTAATGAGCAAAATAGATAATTAAATGCCCTTTTTTTTAAAAAAAATTATTTATTTAATAAAATTATAAAATGAAAAATAACAAAAATTTCAAAAATGTAGATGTTGGTCAAATTAGGAGAAAAAAATAGCTTAGGAGAAAAGCGAACTTTTTTTCATCTAGGCAGTTGTAAGGAATTCATTTAAAATATTTAGAACAATGCGAGGTCTTTTGCTATGTTTGCGGGAAGAAATATCATAATCGTAATTTTGTAAGATATTTAATACCATATCATTATAGAATTGAGTAGAAGTTTTGTGAACAAATTGTCTTAAACTTGGAATCGAGAGAGCTCGTCTAATTACGAAAGTACCAGGGTGAATTCGTTAACATTCTGAGAGTTTTGTTCTCAAGCCTTTGAATCATTTCAAAATTTGTACGTGCGACAGAACCCCAAACTGGGCTTGCATAAGCTAATACTGGACGAAGATAAGAGAGATATATTAGAATTTTGAGATTAAGAGGTAAAGCTGAATTTCTATTAATTGAAGGGTAGAGAATTCTAAATTGAGTATTGAATTTATTTGTAAGGTTCCTGCTTCAATTGAGTGTGTCAAACTGTGTTGTCAAATAAATTCAGTTCGGGGGAAAGGGACCGCGATCTACATTCGCTTTTCAGGATCATGCGCTTTGCGAAGAGTCTATTTCGCTACATTCTAAATCTTTTGAATTGGCTGTCTCGACCCGAAAGCAGAAACTGCATAATATTTTTACCTAATGATGAGCAACTTCAATTCTAAAGCTATTTCCTTTTCTAGAAAACACCTCTGTGACACATTATCTAATGCAGGGGTCTCCAAACTTTCCAGCCTTAGGGCCGTACTGTTTACTCCAGTAAGTGCCAAGGGCGAAAACCGTTTTAAATTTTTTTTTTGCCATTATCTATAATTTCTAGTGTTTTAATGTGTTTTTTTATCCAAATTATTACAGCAACAATAAGCTATTCACTGTCGCGGGCCGAATTTAGCCCGCGGGCCGCAGTTTGGAGACCCCTGATCTAATGAAATGTTGTCTTTATTTCGCGACTAAAGGTTTCAAGTCGAACAGGTTTCAAGTCGAATTTCGGAATCACTGTCCTGTGTATAGGGGGCGGCCCGACGGCCAAGTGGTTAGCTCTCTGCCCTTGGTATCACAGACGTCAGGTTCAAATCCTGGCGGTAGCATGGATGTTTGTGAGTGGTTCGGAATACATTTTAAATTGTAGGTCCCGGTCTTTTTAGCCATCATGTGCTCAAGATGGTCGTAGAGCGACAAACTAATTTGTATAGGCTACTGAAGTCGAATAACCTGAGTATTTATGACACCCCTGTTAAACATCTGGCAGATCGCAAATCCATTCATAAGGATTGGTTTAAACAAAAACTGTTACAATTTTCGAAATCGTGGTTGATCATTCAGAACATCTTTATTTATTATGCTTTAAGATCTAAGTAGATACATTTTTTTTTTTTCTTTCTAATGCAGCTGGCAGACACTTTAGCTTGGTCTTGGGTGTCTTAAATCAAGCGCTGCACAGACGTTACTCATTCTGCATTACCCAGGGGCCGCGTGAAACTTGATTATAAGCCGCGGAAGCGGAGTAACAATGCCCCCGCAACGCTCTACCATCCTATTAGGCCCGGGACATACGGTTTAAAGTGGATTCCGAACCACTACAAACACCCATGGCACCGCCGGGATTCGAATCCGATACTTGTGGTACCAAGAGCCAGAGCGCTAGCCACTCGGCCATCAGGCCCCTAAGTAGATACGCCGATGTATAAAAAAAAAACCACGAATTTTTATTATATCCTCCTGCTTGTGTACTTAAAGAAGACAGATATTCAGATTAATTTTTTTTTTTAAAAAGATACCGGTAAGAAAAATAAGTTTGGAAACCTCTAATATAAAGCAATTATTAGAATTTTTAGAAAATAGTTTTAAAATTTCAGAAAACCTTTTTGGAAAACTGCTCTTTTGTTTTCAATTATTTTAAATACAGATCCTTTCACAAATCCAAAGTGCAAAGTTGTGTGGGTTAATGAAGTGCCAAGAAAGTCTCGCCTATACCTCCAGTAGAAAATTTAACACACTAAAATGTTTAGTTAGAGAGTTTTCCAAAATAAATAAATAAAAAGTTACTTTAAAATGTAAGAGGAAGAGAGTTTAAATTCTTAATATCTCATTTTTGCACAGTGCTATGTGGATTTAAGTGTTTACATAAAAGAGGATGGTGTGCAGTAGTGGTGCACCTGGTAACACTTTTTAGTGGCTAAAAGATCTACAACTTGGCACTATGTCTTCCTCCCCCTCTCTTTGATACTTTCCAGTGCTACAGTGGAATGCCGGTGGACTGTCTCCATCCAAGCGCGCAGAGCTTTTGCTGACTCTGTGTGAGAAGGATTTTGATGTCTTCACTATTATGGAGGCTAATTTGACAACCGACTGCCTGTGAAACCATCTTTACTAACTCAAAATTGTTTCCTCCCCGATGTGCAGCTCTGGAGAGGCCATGGACTGCACTCATCTACTTGACTGTCCTGCTCTGAGCAAGACTTTTCTCGCCGAGCGATATTGGGGTATGTTAGATGAATGAACTCTGTTTCAGCATGTTTTGTTGTATTCTTTGTTCCTTTTTTTTTTTTTTTTTTTTGTTCTTTTTTTATTGCTGTAATTGTTCATAATTTGCCATTTGAAATAAAAAAAACATAAAAAGAAGGAAAAAAAAAAAGCACGAAGCTAGTATGAAGGATTACTTCGTTTATTTGCAAAACATTCTTAAATCAATTATCCGTCTTCATTGCTTGGAAAGTCTCGGTGCCAAATGAAGTCAAAGTCTGATACAGACGAGTGAAATGTTCATGGAAAGTGCATTGATTTGACACGGAATGCCTCGGAATACAACATCCCCTGGGATTGGAAATGGCTCGCCTTTTTCTTACACTTCATTTTCTTTTCTTTTCTTTTTCAATTCCCACTATTAGTTCACATTCTCCCTATATATATTTTGCTAATAAAATCCCTATAAAATTTAAACTGAAAAGTATTAAACAAGAAATAAACGTTTCTTTCTTTAAAATTGCATCAACACATTATAATTTAAAATCCAATCAATTTTCCTTTTTCAATTCCTTCTATTAGCTCACACTCTCCCTATATATATCTTGTTCAAGTTTTCTATCGTTCATAAAGTACTTTTTATTCAACTACTCCAGTTTAAATACAGTTTTTTGAACTTGTAGTGGATGACACTGGATGTTGATACAGTTTTTTCAAATAAGATTAATTAAATTAAATTTAAAAAATTAATTAAATTTAATTAATTAATTTTTGTTTTTTTTAGATTTAAGTTGCATGTATCTAATAATAGATGGCGCCAGATGTAAGAGGAAAATTCAAACTTTATTTGTAAAAGGACTTTTCTGCAATAGAGTGAAAAAAAAAAAAAAAGTAGGAATTGACTATAAAAAATTTTTTATATTACTTCTTTTTAACAGCGTGCACCTGCCCCCTCCCCACACACAATTGCAATACGAAGCTTATAAAAGTATATTAAGATTCACAATATTTTTGAGACATCACGTGATAAATAATAATATTATTATTATTAATAAAAAGAAAGTATAAAAGAAAATAAAAAAAGTAGCCTATAAAGCTGACATACGAAAAAATGTCGAGTTTGAAAAAAAGAATAATACAAACATTCATGCAAAGAACCAGAAATGATCCAGACGACCATCCACTGTGTAAAAGCGGGGACAGGTACTTCCGTTTCCAGAAACGGAAACGAAAGTACCAGTTTCGAGTACCTATGGGGTAAATATACCCTGGAAACCTCCACTTAATCATTAATAGAGATACATTTACATTATTGAAAATACTTCGTGAATTTCGATAAAAAATAAAAGAAAAATCTACTCTAATAAGTTAAATAATAAAAAGAAAGAAAGAAGTTGCGGCCTGAATGGCCGAGTGTCTAGCGCTCTGGCGCTCGGTGCCATAGATTTCGGGTTCGAATCCCGGCGGTGCCCTGGATGTTTGTAGTGGTTCGTAATCCACTTTAAGCTGTAAGTCCCGGTCTCCTATGACTGTAAGAGCGTCACGGAATAGAAGTCAGACTTCCACCTACGGGTGCTAAATCAGAACAGAAGCTGCACCCCTCCTTCCGTGAGGGACACAACAACAAAGAAGTAAGTTAAGTTACCCAGATACCGTCAGGAGTCCGTAACACGTTTCTCCGCAGACAGTCAGTGAATTAGTGAAAAATTAAATTAAGAAATTAAAATAGGTACTTTAGAAATGAAAACATTAACTTCTTAAGAATTTTAGATATCATTTGTAAAGATTACGATAGCCAGTATTTGTGTTAATTTTGCACATCGTAGCAATAAATGAAAATTTAAGGAGCCAAATAGACACCTCAGATATGCAATTTTGGTCATTTTGAGTCCCGCGAATTCTTTTTGGACGTGGGAAGGACTCAAACGTCGCATCGTAGATAGTTCTAGGTCTTTTTCTAGAACTACTGACACCAGGATCGTATACAGGAATTGTGCGAATAGCTTCATTGCGAATCTAGGTTGTTGTGTTGTGACATATCCTCAGTGTCCTGCATTGCAGGACGGGCATCCCGTGAGTAGTCTACTCAGGGATGGAGAGAAGGGGGCAGCTTCTGTTCCGATGGAGCACCCGTAGGCAGAAGTCTGACTTTGGCTCCGTGGCGCTCTTACAGACATTGGAGACCGGGACCTACGGCTTAAAGTAGGACCACTACGAACATCCATGGCACCGCCGGGACTCGAACCCGAAACCTGTGGCACCGAGCGCTAGACACTCGGCCATTCAGGCCCCTGCGAATCTAGGTAGAGAGAGAGAGTGGGGATGAAAGGGAGGAAGGCATTAATGAAAATAAAAATAGTGTCAATCCTTAGAATTTTAAAATACATAATTTCGAAAGAAAAATCAGATACGAAAATTTCATAAATGTTAAACTTTCTTCTTTCAACGCAGCTTTGAGACCACGTCTCTAGGTGCGTCCAAACGAGAGGCTTTTGTTCCCAACCTCTTTGTTTGATGCGCGCTGGCGGCCAATTGGCTGGTGCTCTGGCCTTTGGTGCCATAGGTTTCAAATTCAAATCCTGGCGGTGGCATGGATGTTTGTGAGTGGTTCGAAATCCACGTTAAACTGCAGGTTCCAGTCTAATGAGCCCAAAGGCGTGCACAAGATGACAGTAGAGCGACAAACCAGACCACATCTCCGTCTGATTCTAACTTATAGCAGTTCTATTCAGCACTTGGCTAATGGGTCCAGTGTTAGAGACAGGGTAGGTGTATCTATTCTCAAAAAGCTAAGACATCTTTTCAGTGGATCCCCTCCCACAACGACCTTGAGGGGAATGAAATGGCACATGCATTGGCTGATGCATTGTAACTGTTCATAATCTGCCATTGGAATTTAAAAAAAAAACATTAAAAAAAAAGATCTTATTTGGAGTATCAGTGCACACTTTTATCACATACTTGATGTGTATCACATACTGAGGGAAAAAAAAAAAAAAAAAAATTCATTATTTAACAAAGTGATCATTTCAAAAGAATGGCGGCGGCAATGAAAAAAAAAAAAAAAAAGGAATAAAGAAATGTATTCTGTGTGATGATTGGGGGGTCTCCTCGGTTGCCATGGAAACGTTCCTCCGCATCCAAACAAGGCCATCCAAGGTCGCAACGATCGAAGGGACGCGGGAAAGGACGGAGCTGCTGCTTCTTCTTTAATTCTAAACACCTTTACGCGGGACCTTTTTTTTTTTTTTTCTCCCCCTTCCGAACTCAAGGTCAATCTAACGAGACACTTAAGCGTCCTCAGCGACATAAAACGGTTTGTTTTACACTAATTGCGATGAGCAAATCTCATCAAGGCTCATCATCTCCAAAAAAAAAAAAAAAAAAAAGGATTTCGTCCTCTATTATAACTCTGGAATTTCCGACATATATATATATATATATATATATACTAGCAGACCCTGCCACGCGTTGCTGTGGCTTTCTTGTATTTCGTTCAATTATTAGATACTATAATTGGTATTGTTAAGGAAGTGATTGGTAAAGATTACTGAAAAGTTCAAATTAAGCTTCAACGAATAGAAAATGTTTCATTTTTAATCATTTAATGAATGAGGTAGATCATATTGATTTTTAACACTGTTTTATAATTATTTTACCTAATTTAATTTTACTCATTACTTTCATTTATCTATGAACTAAGCGATGAACACTATTTCTTGTTAATCTGTCTTTCGCCAAAATAAATAAATTCGTTAAATAATTTAATAAGTTGGTTATGCTTTTCTAAAAGATTTTCCAACAATTCTACAATAGCTCTTTGTTCACTGCTTGTTCGATAAAATATAGTTTTGGCTCTTCGTATTGGCATCAACGACCCGATCTTATGGTACACCTGACCTTGTATTTTGAATGTACTTCCAAAATTACGTCCATCGGATGAGAAATCGCAAATTTTAATTGCGCCAAATGACGTCAATGGCGCCAAATGACGAAATATGAAAATCAACGATTTTGCATTTAAATACAAAAAAATCTGTATAAAAACTATCCTATCTCTCAAGTTGGAACAAATTACACATTTAAGAAAAAGAAAGTTAAAATGGGATTGTTAGTTTCAGAGTTCATCCCGCCCAAACAGCGTGACACGGGAATTATATATAATAGATTATATATTTATATGTATATATATATATATATATATATACACTCAAGAGCCAAAACATTATGACCACCTGTCAATAACGAGTTGGCCCACCTTTGGCGCGCAACACAGCTTCAACCCGCCTTGGCATGGATGCCACAAGTCCTTGGTAGATGGCCGGAGACAGATTGTACCAGATGTTTAAGCAACGGTCACCCAAATCCGAGATATTGCTAATTGGTGGTCTTTGAACTCTTAGCTGCCGTCCTAGGACAGCCCAAACATTTTCTATCGGATAGCGATCCGGTGAGTTAGGCGGTCAGGACAT
This sequence comes from Caerostris extrusa, assembly GCA_021605095.1. Lineage (NCBI taxonomy): Eukaryota > Metazoa > Arthropoda > Arachnida > Araneae > Araneidae > Caerostris > Caerostris extrusa. Next base: position 96,997 of record BPLR01000087.1, on the reverse strand, counting down.
TAACTGGAATTCAGCATCATGTTCCTGGAACCACTCCAACACAATTTTAGCCTTGTGACAAGGGGCGTTGTCCTGTTGGAACATTCCATTTTCCGCTGGAAAACAGAGGCCATGTAAGGGTGCAACTGGTCCGCAATGATGTTCATATACCCTGTAGCATTCATTCTACTCTACCACAACCACGGGTCCCAGAGACGCCCAAGAGAACGTCCCCCAAAGCATAATGCCGCACCACCGGCCTGTGTATGACCTACTGTACATTGAGGGAGCAACTGTTCGTCTGGAAGACGGCGTATAATGACACGCCCATCGGCGTGATGAATGACAAACCGTGATTCATCTGACCAGGCAACTCTCTCCCACTGATTCATGGACCAGTCACGCTGTTCCCGGCCCAGCGCAGGCGCAGTTGGCGATGACGCTTGGTCAGCAAAGGCACACGAGTGGGACGTTTGCTGCATATCCCCATATCCAACAGTGTCCGCTGAACTGTGTGCTCCGATACTATTCTACTTGGCCCTACATTGTGTTGGGCTGTCAACTGAGCCACTGTCTGGCTCCGGTTTTGTTTCACCATGCGAGACAGTCTCCGACGACCTTTTTCTTGATAGCGTGTGGACGTCCAACACCATGTCGTCCACTGCTGGTTTCACCGTCATTCATCCACTTTGCATAAGTACTAACAACTGTAGATCACGAACAACCCACGAGTCGTGCAGTTTCGGAAATACTTGTTCCGGAGCCTTCGAGCCATTACAATCTGCCCTCTATCAAAGTCGCTTAGATCCGCAGCCTTTCCCATCACAGACAGAAGCAAGTGAAAGACTGATTCTTCAAACTCTCCAGCAGCAGTTAAATACCACTTCCACCTGATCACGTGTCTTCCACGTCACCCAGGCGAGTTCATTGCAAATTGTAGGGGTGGTCATAATGTTTTGGCTCTTGAGTTCATATGCACATCATATATACATTCTACAAGCTAAGCATTCGGAATTGTTAAATAAAACACACAAAATAAATTTATGCAATCAAAATTATTTTGTCACCTTAAAGTAGAATGCAGTGTGATGTCATTCGTAGATGACATTCGTTTTGTTTGATGATGGTACTGTGCTCGGGAAATCATGTCCTCAGCAACGCGTTTCGTGTCCAAATTATCAGTCGCCATGTTATGAGCAGAATCAGAAAACATGTTCACCTCTTGAGCCAACTCTCTAAGACTCTTTTTTGAAGTTTTTTGACCACCCACTTTTTGCTTCTTTCAATGTTTTCGCGAGTTGAAGAACTGCCCCTTCTCGGGCTTCTTTTGAATGTTTTATACCAGGGCTCTGCAAACTACGTCCCGCGGGCCAAAACCGGCCCGCCAGTGTCATCCATCCTGCCCGCGACAGCGAATAGCTTAGTGTTGCCGTAATAAGTTGGATGAAAAACACAGAATGATAATAACTCGGTTTTATTGACTTGCTAGGTATAGCTTAATGACAAGCATAATACGAAAAAAATTTAACTTAAGCATATCAACTGACAAGTAATTGAAATGAATCCCACTAACATTATAAACTAGTGAACATCCCGCGGTATTTATGTCAAGGTAAAGAATATCGCATATGTTTGTATATCGATATTTTGAATGTATATATCCTGAATCAAACATATGATTTTTATCCTGGAAATCCCTCAGAACGGAAAAGCTAAATTAGCGCGAATGAAACCGTGGGGTAAAAAAATACTAATGAGATATGTGTAATTGTGATTTTTCACTGACAATAGTGAATCAATTTTACTTGTACCAATTATTAAAAAGAGATTTAAGATGCTCATTGGTTAACTTAGATCTATAAACATTCTTTGTGTATTTCATTTTGGAGAATGAAGCGAATTTAGCAAGCGTATGCTCGCTCAGAGTGCGTACTCGGCGACTGGTCTAGAAATAATAGATAATGGCAGAAAAATTAAAACGGCCTCTGTACTTACTGGAGTAAAAAGTATGGCCCGAAGGCTGAAAAGTTTGGAGACCCTGATCTACAGAATCAAACATTATATCTACATAATCTTTATAGTTAAATTATCAATTGCAATTATATATAACTTTATAGTTAAAATATCAATTATAATCAATTATAATTTCTTTTAAATTGAAACGTTTTTTTTTTTTTTTTTTTTTTTTTTTTATTCCCTGTTGTGTGTGTTTTGGATACGTCGTATTGAGAACTAAACCGAATTTTAACATGATTTTCCCCTCTAAAACTTCCAAGTCGAGTATTCTTTCAATTTATTGAATAAACAGGATATTTTCAGAATTATTTATTTATTTGCTCTCTCTGGTTATTTTGACTTTTACATTAATCGCAAAAAATGACAAAAAGGGCTTGAATTTGGACATGCGGTTTTGTGTGTGTTCAGAAAGACGGCATCTTTCCAATGGGAATACATTCTTGAAAAATAGAAAAATATATAAATTTCAGCTTTGGGGTTAAACAGGCATAAAAATGGTGCCGTTCGAATAAAGATGTTGTTTTTTATCAAATAGAACCTAGAAAAAATTATTTCTACGTAATTTTTTAAATTACATCAAAATCGATTTTTGCCAAATTTTCCTGGAAAAATTTCAGTCAGAATCAAAAATGTTTACAGCCAATCAAAATGTATTCATCTGAACTGCTTCCAAACCAAAATTTAGCCAAATCTGTCGGAAAATGTGCTAACTCGCTTAAAACAACTGGGATTATAGTAGAATGTAAAATATTAAATATGTTAGACATAAAAATCATCCGCAAATGGATAAAGGTACTTTTTGAATTTTTCGCTTTCGTCAAAATCGCGGAACATTCTAGTGCTAGAATATTTTAACTCGGTACCACTGGATGGAAAATCACGCAAGAAATCAAGTACAGCAATTGCCCCAGCCGTATTTCAAAAATAGCAGTAAAAAGATAACTATTGCAATGAATCTTTCTATTCTAGTGCAATAATTAGTTTTAATACAAAAAAAATTTTAATTCGAAAAGTTTTGGCGTGCTTTGGAACTTTGATTTTTTTTTTTTTTTTTTCCAATAGTCAGATATTATTAATAAAATATATAATACGAATATATTAATATATTCGTATTATATATTTGTTCGTATGTATTTAATCTTATATTAATAAAATATATAATTATTAGATGCGAATTTATTAACAAAATATTCAAATGATGCGTGTTCGGAAGAGGATAACATATAAGAAGAGGATAAAATATTCAAATATTCGAAAGAGGATAGCATATAAGAAGAGGATAAAATATTCAAATATTCGAAAGAGGATAACATATAAGAAGAGGATAAAATATTCAAATATTCGAAAGAGGATAGCATATAAGAAGAGGATAAAATATTCAAATATTCGAAAGATGATAGCATATAAGAAGAGGATAAAATATTCAAATATTCGGAAAGAGGATAGCATATAAGAAGAGGATAAAATATTCAAATATTCGAAAAAGGATAGCATATAAGAAGAGGATAAAATATTCAAGTATTCGAAAGAGGATAGCATATAAGAAGAGGATAAAAATTCAATCAGTATTACATGGTGTATGCTCAAAAAAAAAAAAAAAAAAAAAGAGGATAAAAATTCAATCAGTATAAAATGCTCACAGGAGGCATGTATGTTATTATCGCTGCACATTTTGCAACAGTAACAATATGCATGCAATATGTGAAATTGAAAAAATGAAATGCTTTCGTTTTTAGTTTTGACGTTCATTCCTTACTTGTAAATAGTGTTCATTTTTCTTTTTAACTTAAAATTAAAAAAAAATCAAATAGGTAAGCTATGCACACAGTCCAGTCACATTAATGTGACCACCTGTCAAATTTACGTTTCTGTATATTTATAAATATAAATATAATTTACGTTTCTGCATTACGCCAACGATTGAAATGCTGTCCGGATGCCCTAGGACAGGGGTCTCCAAACTTTTTCTGTCGCGGGCCAAAATTGAAAAAAAAAAAGTTTGGCGGGCCAAGAAAAATTTTTCTAAAATTTTTAAAATAATATACAAGTATTACAATTTAAATGTGTTAATGAGCTGAATGAAATCGAGAATTCAATTTTAAAAGTTCCTTATAGTGAGGTTCTCACTGAACCTTACTATAAGGAATCACAAATGCTCAACTGTCAGTCTACTTTTGAAATAATTCTTTCTGAGGTACATAGTTGAAAACACTTATTCACATATATAAGATGAAGTAAACATAGCACTGATTTTCTGGGCATAAAATATTAAATTTGGGAAACTTATTTTCGATAATGATTTGTAAAACTTCTAACTTCGGCATATTTAGAAACAACTGCTTGAAATGATTGTTAGATTGTAACTCAATTAATTCAACCTGCAAATTCTTTTCCGATTGAAAGCTGTCTGTGCTTGCTATTTCCGTCGATTTAGGTTTTTGTAGAACAAAAATAGAGAAAGTAAAAAGATCATCAGTCCTTTGAAAAACAGGAAGGAAAAAAATAATATTTCATCAAAGTAGAAAAAGAGATGGATATATAATATAGATTTCTTTTAACGGATAGAATCTTCCGGCGGGCCGAATTTGGCCCTCGGGCTGTAGTTTGGAGCCCTTTGCCCTAGGACATCCTTTATGTACACTCCACTGCAATGTGCCTTTTGTGATGGGTTATTTCCCGCTGACGTCGAAAGTAGGGGGTGGTCACATTAATGGGACTGGACTGTGTATAATTTTTTTAACCAAGCAGTTGATTTAAAACCATTTTTAATTCTAAGATTGTTTAAAAATTTTAGAAAACAATTCTGATGTGATATAAGCACCCATTTTTTTCCTTAAATATATATTTTTTCATCTTCTCTTGGCATCGTTTCCGAAACAGAGGTGGGTGAGTTATTTTCTTTTAACATTTCATTCGAGTGTTAATCTTAATCAAGTGTAATGTTTCATTCGGGTGTTATCTTAACATTTCATTCAAGTGTTAACCTCAATCAAGTGTTAATCTCAATCAAGTGTAATGTTTCATTCGAGTGTTAACTTCAATCAATCAAGAATGTCTCAATCAAGTGTAATGTTTCATTCGAGTGTTATCTAAACATTTCATTCAAGTGTTAACCTCAATCAAGTGTAGTGTTTCATTCAAGTGTTATCTTAACATTTCATTGAAGTGTTAACCTCAATCAAGTGTCATGTTTCATTCAAGTGTTATCTTAACATTGATTTGATCAATGTGAAATACACTTGATTGAGATTAACACTTGAATGAAACATTACACTTGATTGAGATTAACGCTTGAATGAATGAGATCTCAATGGAGTGTAACGTTTCATTCAAGTGTTAATCTCAATCAAATGTAATATTTCATTCAAGTGTGTCTATATAGTATATTAATATTAATTCAAGTTCACATTTCTAGGCATGCGGACCTACCTGCTTGGGAAGACGTATGTCCCCCTTGAGGGATTGTGCAGAAGAAGAAAAAAAAAGGATATGGATTGTTCACCACCCTGAGGCACCAGTCCCGGGGTGGGACGTCTGGGTGAAGAAGAAGAGGGTGACGGGACGGAATCCGGGATAGGGAAGACTCAGGTCCGGGTCCGGCACAGATGATGCGGAGCTGCTGTCCGGCGTGTACACTCTGGAGCTGCAGCTGCTGCTGCTGGAAGAAGGAGGGTGGTCGCAGCTGCAGCAGCTGCTGCTGGACGAGGCAGTCTCGCAGCTGCAGGACTCCCTGCGGTGTCTGGTGCCCCCACCACGATGGACCCCTCGAGGTCCAGCGGGGGTCCTCCTCGTCGCTGCGGGGAATCCGACATGACCGTCACCTGCCGGACGATCTCGAGTGTGGCATGGCCTCAGCACGTCTCTGGCAGTCCGGGCGATGGAGCGCGCGGTGAAAGGCAACACCGCCCGCGAGTCTGTCAGCTGTGCATGTCAGCTGTCCGATAAAAAGAAAAAAAAAGGAAGATTCCACACACCCCAGTAAGAAGTATCGCGTTCGCTGTGGATGTAGAGAAAAGATGTCACTCAGTGCATTGTTTTTCACACATGCGATGAACTGTCCATCACAGAAAGGCCGGCCGTTGTACAATCCACCGAACTACCCTGTACACAATCCTGTTGTATACAACTAATCGTGTTGTAGAATCCTCCGAATTACCCTGTACACAATCCTGCTGTACACAACTAATCCTGTTGTATAATACTCCGAACTACCCTGTACACAATCCTGTTGTACACAACTAATCCTGTTGTACAATCCCCTATGAACACCTAATCCTGTTGTACAATCCCCTATGAACACCTAATCCTGTTGTACAATGCACAGCACAACAGCGAGTGGCACACGAGGGTCGTCTTCAATCATGCTGCACTACGAATAACAAATTGCAAAAACAAACAAACAAACAAGAATGTCAATGGCATAGAATTATGAAGACACAAGGCAAATTCTGTATAAATCAGTTAGCTTACGATGAATCACAGAAGAAGAAACAAACTGCATACGCTTTGATGTCTGGAGTGAACTCTTTCTTATTCTTTCCTCATCGGAAAGAGCGATGGACTTCAACACGCGAATTCCGGCTTTGGACAACAACAGAATGACTTGCCTGGTAACTACGATCGGCAAATGTGCACACGTTAAAAGCCGATCAAGCAGCAGTAAGTACGTTTCTACTACACACGGGGGGATTACTTTTTCTTTTCCTCCGATTCGCATGCAGCGAGTGAATTCCAGCACGCTCGTTCAAAATCTTCCGGATGATGGTGAATTCGTTCACGAGATTCGGTTCATTCCGCGGCGGAGAGAGATTGCAGACTGGTCGTGATCGCTCTCCGCCCGACGCGGGGAGGAATGCGGGGTGGTACCACGTGCTCCGCGAACCAATGGCAGTCCGGCTCGCCTCTCTCCCTCTACATGGAGCGCTGTTCTGGAGAGAGGACTCTGGTCAATTGGAGAAGGGGTCTCCAAACTACGGCCCGCGGGCCAACCTTCAGATGGAATAACAAAATCTTTTTTAATAAAATGAAAGGGCTTTTTTAAGTACTTTTCTATAATTGTTTTATAATATAAAATTTTTTTTTCAATTATAGTCTAGTACAGGGGTCTCCAAACTACGGTCCGCCAGTGTCATCTATCCGGCCCGCGACAGCGAATAGCTTATTGTTGCCGTAATAAGTTGGATAAAAAAACACAGAATGATAATAACACGGTTTTATTTTCTTACTAGGTAACGCTTAATGGCAAGCATTCATTTGTTGTGCACATTTTGTACACAAGAAACGTCTTGTATTTCACGCATCTTAACTTCAATCGCCACCGTGTCTCCTCGTTTAAGGAAAATTCTTAGTAAATATAGCTAGTCTTTATCGAAATTCTTTTATTTTTGTGCTATTATTTGTGAAAAAACTTGACTTACTTAAGACAAAGGAAACCAAATTGTATCAAATGGTGTTGTAAATTGTATCATTTGTAAAAGCTGAGTTGCCAATACCTCCCTCACTATTTGCTCCGGAACCACTGGTCTACCATTTGACATCTTACAACATTCATGTTTTATGTTTTGCCCCATTCACCACTTGCTCTCAGCATTCATTCGTTGTGCACGTTTTGCACACAAGAAACGTCTTGTATTTCACGCATCTTAACTTCAATCGCCATCGGGTCTCCTCGTTTAAGGAAAATCCGAGTCCGAGCACAAAAGTAATGTTCGAGTTTTACACGAACAAACTACGTAATGTTTCATACTTCAATTTAGTTTAAGAATAAATTGTAAAAATTTTCAATATTTTTAAATGTTTGGTATTTTACCTGAAATTCAATTTTTTTCAGTATACCAAAAATAAATTTCAAAATATTATAACTATCTTGATTCCAAAAAAAAAAAAAAAAAAAAAAGTCATTAAATAGAAATTATTATGTACACTCATGTCCATAAATTAAGGATAATGAAGTTCAGGCAAAGAAAGAGACAGAAGCAAAACAAATTTGACTTATTTGTAAAGTCTATTTATTAAACAAAAGGTAAAGAGCAAAAAAAGATGCTATATGTTTGACATAATTAATAAAATTGCTATTTTTACTCCCCGGAGCTCCTCCTATTACACCACTCATCAAGCAATGCCCTCCGAAGTTCCGGTTGACAGGTGGGGAGGAGGTTGACGGGCTGCAATTCGTCGACCAAGCATATCCCACACATGCTCTATTGGATTCAAGTCCGGTGAGTATGCTTGCCAATCCATACGGGTGATATCCTCCAATTGAAGGCATTCGTCTACAATGTTTGCACGGTGAGGACGGGCGTTGTCATCCATAAACAGAAATTCAGCACCCATGGCGCCCCGAAACAAACGTACATGTTGTTCTAGAATGACATCCCGATAGATGTGGCCTGTCATCGTTACACTCTGAACATGCAGGTCAGTTCTGGAACCAAGAATAATTCCTCCCAAACGATCCATCCTGCACCACCGTAACGGTGTCGTTCAATGGTGTTCTCTTGGTGGTAACGGGTACCTGGCGCTCTCCATATGAAAGTCCGGCGATAATCAGATTGCAAACTAAACCTGGACTCGTCGGAAAACATCACACAAGACCACTGTTGCGGTGTCCACAATGCATGCTCTCTACTCTGGTTAATCGCAGGCGACAGTGTGTTCCGGTAAGTGGAACACATCTGACAGGCCTACGAGCATATAGACCAATGTGCCCTAAGCGTCTGTACACGGTCTGCCTTGAAACTGTCGTACCGGTAGTTGAAGAGAGCTGGCGTGACAGGTCTGATGATGTGCTCCGTCTGTTTCTTTTGGCAGTAACTGCTAAATATCGGTCCTCATTCGGCGTTGTAACTCAGGGACGGCCTGTGCTGTAACATCTACTCACATTACCATCATCTTGGAATCGTTGCCAAAGCCTGGAGATGACACTCTGGGCGATTCCAAGTTCCTCGGATACTTCCAGCTGGGTACGTCCACATTCCAGTCGTCCGATAATTCTACCACGTAAAAAATCATCCAAATGCTTCCTTTGTGCCATAACTATGCGATTATTGCACTGAAAGGCCTTTAAAGCGCTTGTGAACAATTTTACTTCTTTGCCACCATTCCTTATATACCCCTCTCCTACACTCTCGTCATTGTGACGTACTATCCGCGCCATCTGGTGGTTTCCTGTAATTTGCATATTCTTCTTCAAGATATGTGTGATAATTCTACAGGTGAAATTTTTATTTTAGAGTTCAATTTCTGTGTGATTCTGAATTACCCTTAATTTATGGACATGAGTGTAATTGAACCAGCGAATTTAGCAGGCGTATGCTCGCTCAGAGCGAGTACACGGCGACTGGTCTAGAAATTATAGATACTGGCAGAAAAATGGAAACGGTTTTGGCCCTTGGTACTTACTGGAATAAACAGTATGGCCCTAAGGCTGGAAAGTTTGGAAACGTTTAAATTAGAGAGCCTCTCAGACATCGCAGGTTCGCTTTTTACCCCTTTTTCTTGTAAGGAAAACAAAAGGATTAGAAATAAAAATATTAAAAAAAATTAAAATAAAAATTATTAAAAAAAAATGCTTAAAAAAATAAATTATAAAAATAATAAAAAGAACTTCGGTTCTGAGATCGGCTTTTTTTTAGGGGGTGGGGGATTATTTACATTTGCTTTTCAGATCATTCCATTGGTTCTCATCGTTCAGCATAACCCTTTCAGCGTATTGTATACTTTTATGTTTACGTTTTCAATAATAATATGGCAACGGGTCCCTCATTGTACCGAATTTAAAACTTAACTTGCAACTTCTTTTATCTTGAATTTTACTCTTATATCATTAGTATATTTTTATTTATTTATTTTTTTTTTTTTGAGTACCACTTTAATTTGAATTTTTAGAAACTTTATCTTTTATTTACTTACTAACATTAAAGCAGCAAATTAGAATACCAAACATGTTTATGAATTAAGATGAGGAGGTTTAAGGGGTATTTCCCCCGTTAGTACTCCGTAAACAATACGCCAGTTCCAAGACATCGCAGGACACACATACTCTTTCCGAAACTTTCACTTCAATCTGGAGCAATCAAGAAAATGGAATCCCTTCCCTTTTGGATGTCAATTCACGGCTGCAATCGGCAAAATGAACGTTAAAGGAAAACGAGAATCGTGTGGTTCGAGTGATAGTTAGATAGCCACAATATGTTGAAATTTTAATATTTGTGCGAAAGAGTGCTGCCCACAATATGACGAATATAACAGTTGGGCTGACATGTTCATAGTCTGCCACATAGATGGCGCTACTAGTATTAAATCCATATGATTTTTAGTTAGCCCTAACCTTCCAAAGACCCGCGTATCAATTTGACAGCTGTTGCACTATCAGTATGTGAGTTGTAGCATTTTTAGCGAAGCAACTTTTATTAGTTTGAAAAAAAATGGATAAAAAGGAAATGTCGTGTGTTAATAAAGTATTGCTTTTTGGCGAAAAAAAATACTATTGTAGCCAAGGCTTGGCTTGATAAACAATATTCGACATTGCACCCGGAAAATCAACCGTAGAGAAGTGGTTTACTAAATTTAAATGAGGCGATATGAGCACCGAGGACGATGCACGCAGTGGACGCTCCAAACAGGCTGCTACCGTCGAAAACATCAAAAAAGTCCCCAAAATAATCTCTGAAAACCGTAAAGTGAGGTTGCGTGAGATAGCTGAGACCCTAAAGATGTCAGAGGAACGTGCTGGATCTATCGTGAATGAATATTTGGATATGCGAAAACTCTGTTCAAAGTGGGTGCAGCGCAGAGCTCACAATCGACCCAAAACAACAACGAATTGATGTTTCTAAGCAGTGTTTGGAGCTGTTCAATCTTAATAAACCCAAATTTTTGCGTCAGCATGTGACAATGGATGAAACATATCTCCATCCTTTCACACCGGAGTCGAATCGATAGTCAGCCGAGTGGGCTGCACGTGATGAACACTAAAAATACTATAACTCACATATTAATAGTGCAACATCTGTCAATGTATACATGTGTCTTTTGAAGGTTAGAGCTAACTAAAAATCATATGGAGTTAATACTAGTAACGTCATCTATTTGTCAGCCTACGAACTTTTTCAGTCAACCTGTTATGTTTAAAGAATATTAAAATTTTTGAGTTCGCGTGAGAGGCCTCAGTTACAAAATGCGAATTATACTTTAAAAGAATATTTTTTTTTTTTATTTTTTTTATTTCCAACGTCAGATTATGAACAGTTACAGCAAAAAAAAAGAACAACGAAAAAACATACAACAACAACAAAAAAATTCAACAAACCATGCTGAGACAGAGTTCATTCATCTAACAATAATGCCTCTTTTGCCACTCAAAAGTGTTACCAGGTGCACCACGGAGAGGTAGACCCCTTTTAAAAGAATATTAGAATTGTTATTTTCGCATGATAGACAGCTACCCATAATACGGGTACTAAACGTTAAAAAACATTAAAAATTTGGAGTTCGCGTGAGAGGCCGCAGCTTAGAAACTCCAAATCATAAGTGAATAAAATATTAGAATTGCGTCGTTCGTATGATAGGTCACTGCTCACAATCTGCAGAATACGCTGAAATATTATTAAACTTTCCACATTCGTATGATCGACCTCTGCCAAAATACACTCAAGAGCCAAAACATTATGACCACCCCTACATTTTGCAATGAACTCGCCTGGAGGACGTGGAAGGACAATTTATAGACTGTCCTTCGTATGATCGACCGCCGCACATAATATGGCTACTAAATGTTAAAAGAACGTTGAGATTTTGGAGTTCTTGTTAGAATGCGAATTATAAATTAACACAATATTCAGCTTACGGAATGCGAATTTTGGATAAATTAAAACACAATATTCATTATTCAATTTATAGACTGTCCTTCGTTAAAAAGACAGACCGCCGCCCATATTATGGCTACTACATGTTAAAAGAACGTTCAATTTTTGGAGTTTTTTGGATTCGTGTTAGAAACCACAGCTTACGGAATAAGAGTTATAAATTAACACAATATTCATTATTCAATTTATAGACTGTCCTTCGTATGATAGACCGCCGCCCATAATATGGCTACTAAACGTTAAAAGAACGCTGAGATTTTGGAGTTCATGTTAGAAACCACAGCTTACGGAATGCGAGTTATAGATTAACACAATATTCATTATTCAATTTATAGACTGTCCTTCGTACGACAGACCGCCGCCCATATTATGGCTACTACATGTTAAAAGAACGTTCAATTTTGGAGTTCGTGTTAGAAACCACAGCTTACGGAATAAGAGTTATAAATTAACACAATATTCATTATTCAATTTATAGACTGTCCTTCGTATGATAGACCGCCGCAGATAATATGGCTACTAAACGTTAAAAGAACGCTGAGATTTTGGAGTTCATGTTAGAAACCACAGCTTACGGAATGCGAGTTATAGATTAACACAATATTCATTATTCAATTTATAGACTGTCCTTCGTACGACAGACCGCCGCCCATATTATGGCTACTACATGTTAAAAGAACGTTCAATTTTTGGAGTTCGTGTTAGAAACCACAGCTTACGGAATAAGAGTTATAAATTAACACAATATTCATTATTCAATTTATGGACTGTCTTTTGTGTGATAGACCGCTACCCATTATATGGCTACTAAATATTAAAAGAACATTGAAATTTTGGAATCTGTGTTAGAAGCTACAGCTCACAAAATGCGAATTATAAATTAACACAATATTTAATTTAATTTATGAACTGTCTTTCGTATGATAGACCGCTGCCTATAATATGGACACTAAATGTTAAAAGAACATTGGAATTCGTGTGAGAAGCCACAGCTTACAAAATGCGAATCGTGAATTAACACAATATTTAGTACTTAATTTATAGACTGTCTTTCGTATGATAGACCGCCGCCCATACTATGGCTACTAAATGGTAAAAGAACATTGAAATTTTGAGTTCCGGTTAGAAGCCACAGCTTACAAAATGCGAATTATAAGTTAAAAAATAATGTGTCGTTAGTATGATAGGCCATTGGCTACAATCTGTGAACTGTACGTTCAAAGAGGAGCTTTATAAATTGGAATGGGAATTAGGTCAATAGAATGATTTTGGACGCCTATTATATATTGCTTACTTGTTGATGGGTTTTCATTTTTTTGTTATTGTTAATTTGTAGCTGAAAATTTATGAATTTGTCTGCTGAACTTTTAAAAATCTTCAGGTAGGGAGATGCATACGAGTGCGTGATTTTAATACTCCTCTTTCGTTCCATTAAGATAACTGTTTTAGATGAGAGATATAATTAAATCTTCAAATAATTGTTAAATCCCTGGCGGAACAACAGAAACAAGCATTATTATTTTTTTTTTTTTTTTATCATTCATTCAATGGTATTTTTACATAAAGCTATGTTGCATTATAAAGGCAGATACGTAGCAAATTTTGTATTATCTGGGTTGAACCACGGGTTTTTCAATTCTTTTCGCTAAAGGTAACAGATGTTAAAAATACAAGATGTTAAGATGTTTAAAATACAAGATTTTTGTGTTGTGTACAAAACGTGCACAAAAAAGAATGTTGACGCAAGTGTTGAATGTTTGTAAGACCTAAAATGGCAGATCAGTGGTTCTCTAGCAATTAGTAAAGGATATATTGGTAGCTCGGCTTTTACTTCCACTTCATACAATTTGATTTCTATTTGTCTTAAGTCAATTAAGTTTTCACAAAGTATAACACACAAAACATAATTTCGATAAACACTAGCTATATAAGAATTAAAGAATAATAATAATATATTTTTATAAGATTGCCCAAGATCAGTTCCACAACCTTAAAAATGTTTCTTTTTCTTTTTATAGCCATGCAGTTTTACAAGAAAAAAATTCAATAGTTTTTAATTTTATATTTAACCCATAATCAAACCACCAAACAAAATTTAATGTTTCTTAGCAATTTACAGATATAATACACTATGTGGAAGAAAGTGATGGGACACGACACTATAACGACATAAACCCATACTTATTAAAATTAATCGGAGGTAGGGCCTCCTTTGGCTGCGATCACAGCTGCAACTCTTCTGGGCATGCTTTCCACTAAATTAGCCATAGTGGCAAGAGGAATTTCCTTCCAAATGTTTAACAGGAAGTTCCATAGTTCAGGCTTGCTTTTGGGGAGAGTGGGGTGCAGGCCCTCAACTGACGGTCCAATTCGTCCAAGAGATGTTCAATTGGGTTAAGATCAAGGCTCTGCGCCGGCCACTCCATGCGTTTAACGTTGCTGTTCATATACCAATCAAGAGTCCTCCTTGCAACATGGCATGTTGTCGTCTTGATACTAGCAATCATCCATAATGTACGTTGCCCACAAGGTAGGAAGGACATGATTGTCGAGAATATCACAGAATCTATCGGCATTCATTGCACCATCAATCTTCACCAGTGGGCCAGCCCCATACCAGGAGAAACAGGCCCATACCATCAATCCTCCTCCAACAAATTTTACAGTTGGGACGCCACACTCGGGCAAAAGACGTTCTCCTGGTAAACGCCATACCCAAACACGTCCATCGGAACGGAAAAGGGTAAATCGTGACTCGTCACTCCAAAGGACGCGTTTCCAGTCATCCAGAGTCTAAGTACGGTGGTCTTTGGCCCATCGAAGGCGCGCTTTCTTGTTGGTTTTCGTAATCAAAGGCTTATGGCCCGCCGAACGTCCAGTGTAACCTAACTTATAGGCCTCGATACGAAGAGTCTTGGTCGAAACGGCCACACCTGTGGCTTGTCTAAACTCATTAGCGATGTTATCCATGGATATTTGACGGTTACTTCGAATCTCTCTGCCGAGCACCCGCCGGTCCCGGCTGATGAGAACTGTAGGTCGTCCACTTCGGGGTTTGTTCTGACAGTGTCCCTCAGTCTTGTAGCGGCACACAACACGTGCTACAGTTGATTTTGAGCAGTTACGGAGACGGGATATCTCCCTAATTGACACCTTGGCAAGATGCAATCCAACCAGCACACCTTTCTCGAACTCAGACAACTCTTCCCGTGGCGGCATCTTGACAAAAAACGACTCTAGTCGACTCCACAAAGTATTTATAGGATATGGCTGACACGTGATACCTATTATTGCGCATGTGTCAGCTGTATTGTCGACTTTTCTATTTTCGAGGGGTTTCCCGTCACTTTCTGCCAGATAGTGTATATATAGTTTTGGTTTGACTTTTTATTAATTTTCACAACAGACCTGCCTTCATGATATGATAAGTGAATTTTGAATGAGAAGTTAGAAGTGTTGTAAATAATTAAATGTTTGTTTTTAGTGTACGTATTATTTAATTGCTTACAACTCTCGATATTTTTTGGTAGATTATTCTAAGTAATTTAGTGATAAGTAAAATAAAAACTCTGCTGTTCGTATATTTCTTTCCTGAACACATTTAGCGTGTAAACAGTATAGTTTTGACACTGCTGGTGACATCTGTTACAGTCATTGATACCAGAAAAGAGTCTTCATGGATGGGGTAATGTGCAGCTTCCGGTGTCTTGCGACTAGAGCACCGCTGGTGGAAGACTGACTCAGCTCCGATGTATCTATTTTCAAAAAGCTAAAACATCTTTCAGTGGATCATCAGATCCACATACAGTAGATCCCCTCCCATGTCGACCTTGAGGGGAAGGAAATGGCAGATACATTGGCCAAATCGGGTGCTGGTGAGACATTTGTTCCACTTGAGCCCCTTACCTACACAGAGATCTACTCACAAGCTAAGTTAAATGGAAACACTATTTGGTCTACTCCCCCAGTGCACCAGTGGTATCGGAGCTAATCGACCTAGTGGTACTTTAGCACTTGATTGTGACAGGCAGGGCCAAACTGCAATCACCCGTTTGCTCAGTGGACACCTCAGGACTATGACTTTCTCGGATGGCTTTCGACACTTGCACCAAGTGCTCTTCTGAGCAGGCTTCACCATCTTACATCTGGGGCTCAGATGTCAGGATCTCCTTGACAGTCCGTTGAGGGTCTTCGGGTATTTGAATGATCACTTTCATATTGAGACATGCCTGCATGCACAACATGCAAGACATGCTATTAAGTGTGTCCAATAAAGTGAAGACAGCGAAAGGACGAGCAACTAAATCTCGTTAGGCAGGTACTGTGTTCAGTGTATCAATTCCTTCATATGCCCTTATAGGAAAAATCCAAAGGAGTCGGGTCTCTTGAAAATAGAACCGAATCCAGAAATTGGGGTATCCAACCAATGAAGTATAGATTAGCTGAAATGCGACGGCTCTCCATCATACTAGAACCATAGGCCGGGAATTGCCAATATAGTTATATTATATTCAGTTAGTAAATAACATCACTGGAATAACTGAAGCAAAAGAGGTCCAATAATTCAATTACCCATTACTTCTGTCCACATATTTACGAAACAGATGACTTGATGTCTTTGATTAAAAATACGTATCTTATTTTTTCCCTAACAGAGTGAACTATCACAATGAAATGATTACCAATAGTTTCAAGTAATTGCACCTGCTAATTTCCTTTTATCCTGAATTTATCTCTGTTTAAATTGCTCGAATTTCGCAGGACTGGGAGAACGAATTTTATTTTTATTTTCTTTGATGTTTTTCTTTCACCTTCGACCAGTAGTAGACTCTGTTTAATCCAACATGTTCGGGATCATGGCTATTCTGGATTATTAAGCATTAACATCAAATATAAATTACTCTAAATAAAATTATAAACTGTTAAAATATATACATATTGAATGTGTTGACGCGTATTCTTAACCTGTGTAGACACTATAAACTTCCGTCAAAGTATTTTGCCATTTTGGAAACTATAATATCAAAATTCATATATTAAGCCTTCACTTGATTAAATATTCTTGAATTGATAAAAAAAAAAAATACAACACAAAAGAAAATTATTGTACAATAACAGTTAATGTTATGACAATCTACTCTATGGTACGAAAAAAAAAAATACAAATAAGCATTACTATTTAACAAAAATACCTGCTATCGTGTTGCTTTCGTGATTCGGATATCTTTTTCAAAAATTGAATATGACTCTACTTAAGGAAATGAGGGGAAGTATAAAGGTATTCAGTTTCAGAAATTAAACGAAGAAACATAACCTCTCTTCTTGAATTACTACCCTGTGATGATGCAACTCAGTTGTACAAAGAGTACTATTACTATTGAATAAAACTTTTAATTGAAAAAAGTGATAGATACATCAGTGAAGAAGATAAGATAAAGATATTTAAGATGTAGAAAAGGGAAAGATAATAAAGAAGATTTTAAAGGTATTACCAGAGGTGAGGAGTCGGAAGCAGCAGAAGTCGGTTTAAAAATCCGATTTCCGACTTTTTATAAGAATTATTGTTAGTTTTCAAAATTCTGAAAAAATTAAATGTTAAGTTCAACTGATCTTTCAATAATACAATCACTGGCAAAGACGGTGACTGCTTTAGCAGCATACCAAACAGGGATGGGAGACTTTTCTCTAAGATCAACAATCAAAGAAGATCTTTTAAAAGTTATTTTATTCTTAGGAACAAATAAGATTTAATGCATAATAAACTATCACCTTTTTGAGTGAAATGCACTATTTTCTTTTATTTGTATTCAACTCTGTAATTCTTCCCTCCCTATTATTTTAGTACCGTTATTTTTGTAGAATATATATTTTTTGTACGCAAATTTTATCATTTTGATTTGAAATTTAGAATTAGCTTTCATTTTTATTTTATTTAAGGAAAGGGGGGGGAAAAGACATTCAAATTTAGATATTTTTAATTGTTTGAATAAATAGTTTTTATTAAATAATGCAGTTACTTCACTTACTTTCAAAATATTTTAAAGATTTCTGATAATTTTAAATGTACTATAATTTAGCCTTGACCTTGCCAAATATGCTAATAAATACTTTTTTTTTTTTTTTTTTTCCGAGTTGGAGCAAAATTATGTTTAGAGTAACCTAAGATTGGCAACTTCGATAGACCTCAACTTAGTTTCGATCTCATCTGTAATGGCTTCGATCTGCAAATTTTTTGACGAAGATGCCGTTTATAAAATTAATAAGAAAAGATTCATTGATGTTGGACTGGTGTTAGAAAATTCAGAATATTTAAGCAGTGATGATGATCAGTCTGATGATCCAGACTATAGGGATTGGGGGGAGCGAATGAAAAAAGGACATATTCGAGTGGCGTGGCATCCAAATGGAGCAGAAGAAGTTTTACCAGAAAAAAAAAGGTAAATAATTTAATAAAAACAGTATCGGGGAATTTTCCTGAATGCAGTTATTATACTTTATTCCTATCGGCTCTTTCAGTATTATGCTTTCTTTAATATTGTCATCTGTAAAGTGAGCGTATGTACTTAACAGTTTTGTTTAAATATTGCTTTATTGAGCCTCTGGAATTGAAAAAATTATACTGCATCACATATATATATCTAGATAATTGTTTCTATTTAAAAATATTGTTTGTACGCACCAGATTTTTACCATCAATTTTATAAGCTCTTTATTTTTCAGTGCGATATTAACCATGTCTAGCTTTCTTGTCAGAAATTTGCTTTCAACAGGATATTTAAAAGAAAACGCCTACATTATTAGCAAATGTTCAAAAACAATTCAATGAAAACAATAATCTTTAATTATGTTCGTACTAATATTTTGTTTATATGTTGGGCTACTAATTTTTGAAGGTACACTTTTTTTCCCTTTGAAAACCGTGACATAATTGATTTTTAGCTGCAAAGTTTAATTTATGAATGTGTGAAAATGCTTCTTTATTTTAGGTTAAATTATGTGACAGATCTTTGATGCCTGGGGATGTTGTGCGAAAGATTGTGAAGGGAAAAGATACTCAATTGGGGTATTGTCGTTATACAGTTGTTAAAGCAGATGTGCAGGTTGTTGGGACAAAGCAAGTTTTAGTTGGAGTAGACAGTCGAGACTTGTGTCCTCTCGAAGTATGTTTTCCTTTCTAATTATATAATTGTTTTAAAATTTGATAGAAATAAGACATTTTGTTAATTTAAATATTATTTAAGTTATAGTAAATTTGCTTATCTTGACTTGAATAGGCGCTTAGATTTATATTTGCATAAGCTGTTTTATTTCAATTTATCTAGCAAAACAGAATATTTTTTTTTTTTTATTGGAAGAGATTATAGTTTTAAGTTCTTACAAATTTTGGAAACAAAACGTATTTATGATGAATTGTAATTGTTTTAATTTGCAAGCATACCATTTAATATTTTTTGGTTAAAGGACTTCCAAATGTAATGTTTCTCCCAAATTGCCTAATATTTTAACCTGTTTATTTTTGTAACAAACAATTATAATAAGTAATAAGATCTGTATAATGTAAAATTTGTGATTTCAGTCTCTAGTTCATGCAATTATTTATGTTCTCAAAATTATTGGAATAAAGGATTAGAGAAGGAGAATAACATTGAAATAAAGCTTCATTGCACTGGAATCCATGAATGGAAATGTCACTTTGGATTAACTGAAGGCAATGGACAGACAGTTCGACATTCACAGTTTTGTAGTAGATCATAGTTTGAATAAGTATTTCAAAATTTGTTCTATTCTTGAGCAGTAGGTATAGTGAAGACAGAGTGTGTTCGTCATGAACTTTCCATGACAGGAAAAAAATGGTACTGGATATAGCGATAATAATCTAGGCATTAGAACCTGTATTGAGAATGATACGCTGTTTAGTGCATTTTGTATTCTAGGATCTTACAGTATTTTCATCACTGTATATATTCATCTAGTACTCCATCTGTTAAATTATATCCAATAAATGTATCCTATTGATTACTTGCCAGTAAAATCATTTTAGCCCAATTGTGATAAATTTTTAAAAATGGGTACTTCCAGGTATTGAAATCCCATCAAAAAAACACCTTGTTTCAACAAATTCCAATCAACAAATATCAGTTCCAGTTAAAAATGTCAAATCTTGAATAACAGAAAAAAAAAAAGATAAAATTTCAGAAAAAAAATGTAATTTAATCAGTTTGTTCACATGATTAAATATGATCCTGTAGTTAAAATGATGGGATATTATGATAAATGTTATCATTATGGTTTAACATTTATTGCTTTTAATGACTTAACAATTTGTATAATCAGTGCTACTTTAATTTGAGCAACTTTGGTCCTCCATTTCTCTGTTTGCCCTGGGCTTTGTGATATGGACCTTTGCCAAAAGGCAGCACTTATTTTTTGTTAACATCACTGTCAGTTGTAATTGCAGGTACTCATTTCATTATATTATACAAATTGGCAGTATGTGTGACAAAGCTTAAACAAAAACATTCTTTTACCATTCCATCATAAATTTTTACCTAAAAGTAGAATTATTTCATTTTATTTTATTTTTATTGCCTGTCAATCATGAGGAGAACCTAGCACACATTACAATAAAATAAGGTTGCCATATTCTTCTGATATGTTTGTGGATAATGTACTATATTTTATAAATCATTACTGGTTCGGCATATTGATTATCAAAATACAATTGAACCATTTGCTGTTCTTATGTCATTTCTACTTTTTTAAAACTCTTGGTACTTTTGAATGACTTTTATGGTCATAGATACATAAGCAATTATGGCTTTAGTGTTATTAATATAAATGTTTATTTAAGGATATATATAAGTTTGAGACATTTTGTATATATTCTTGTATTAATCATCTTATTTATTATTAACTTAATAACAAAAAATAATGTCATATATAAATAATAAGTTGTTGGTTACAATGTTAAAGTCTTTTTTATATTAATAACAAGTTTAAGATTAATTAGAAAATATCAAATAAATTCTAATCAGCTCTGCATAAATTACTAACATTTGATGCATAATGGCCTGGTTGTTTAACCGGGTATTTTGTAAGAGAAGAGCTGAAGTAATCATCTCTGTGCCCTTTAAATAAAGGGGGAGAGGGATATGTTATAAAAATAAAATGCTATTTATTTATTTCTATGGGTTAATATGAATGTGATTTTTTTTTTTTTTTTAATAAGTGTTTTACGTTACATTTTTAAAAATATTGCTGAACAGAAATAAAAATTTTGACTATTCGCTTCCATTTATTATTGCAAACTTAATTTTCCTGAGTTAATTTTGTGAACATTTAAATTCACCAACCCTTTCAGTCTTTTGCAAACTTTTTGTTGCTCGTTAGATTTGTAAATTGGTACATTAAAAAAAAATTTTTAATGAAAAATAAATTAAAATTTTCTGTTTAGCAATTATATTGTTGCCTTGTATCCTGAATTTTATTTTTACTTCCCAAATATTTATGATAATTAGAAATAACTATAAAAGTAATTTTACAAAAAAATAAATAAATAATTGTTCCATTTATTTAATAAGGAACAGTTACATTTTATATGAAAGCTTTAATCTTAGACTGAAAGTATTTCCTTTGATTTATTTCTATAACATTCGACAGATTTTATAGCTTATTTAAATTTGCAATATAATTATATTGATGTTAATTGTTGATATTATTTGGGTTCTTTCATTTTTGAGATAGTGGTTAGAATTTTTAAAAATACTGTATTCTGCATGGAAAAATTTCCTACATTCTTACATTTCCTTCCGGGACATTTTTACTTTTTTTTTAAATAAAATCTAAACATTTCCTTAAATTCAAAAAATTATCTTTACAGTAAAATTTACCTATTTTATCTTTCAATAAGGACATCTATGTATTTACTAAAATTTAGTTCATCTCTTTCTGCCAATCTTTAGAGGCAATAAATAATGAAAATACTTTAATATACTGGTGATTGATCATATAAACTAAAGCAACTAAATCCATTTTTTTTATGGGTGTTGAATAAAAAAAGGTTTTATTTCTTTGAACTTTTAAAATAAAATGTTTATAAATATGCATAAACAATGTATCATTAAATTTTTAAGAAATCAAAAGAATTTCTCACTTATGAATGCATACATAGAATAGATCCCATATGAATGCATACCGATTACCTGTGTTATAACGTTCAAAGTTCTGCATAATATAATTTTAACAATGAAGCAAAATTGAATACTTAAAAATCGGAATTAGGTTGACTAAATTCTAATAAATATATCCTGTGGCAGAACTGTGACAAAAAAGGAGGGGGAAGAGAAGTAATATGGACCTGACCTATTAAGCACAGTTATCATCAAAATTTAAGATAAGAAACTTTTATATATGTGTAAAAAACATTTATATTGATTTTTATCATTCATTTTATGACATTGTGATATTTTTTTAAAAATCTCATAAAATTTAATAATGAATTTTCTGTATTAATATTTTTAATTAGATGTGTTAGTAAAATAGTATTCATCTATGCAAAAAAGATAATAAAAGAACGATTCTTTTAAGATAGTCATTTTCGTATGTTATTTGAAATAAAAACTACATCTGCAATAATACATTCTATATTATTTATTTGAATTTATATTTTTCAGGAATTTTAAAAATAACAATTATCTATTTTCTCTACTTATTTTGTGAAATTAGTTTGCTTTGAAGACTAACTTTCATTTTAATAATTATATATATAAACTAGATTTAAAGCTTTATTAGAAAAATTGATATCTATATATTACCTGGTTTACTGTTTGTATTCAAATTTTTAAAATTATGTCATTTATAAAAAATGAATTCATTATAATACAATTATCAAAACTCTATGTCAGTTATCAATCTGTGTTTTTCTTTGGCTGTAATAAATATCTGGCATATTGTACTCGTTCCATTTCCTGATTTTGTTATCGAATAATTATATTAAATTATTCCATTGACTGAATGATGCAATTTTTCTAGGAATTTGTAGCTGATGTTGCTGTTTTCAAGAATTCTTGGGTGGGAATGGTTAAAACTGTCAAGACTGAACTTACCTTGCGTTGCAGTGATGGATCCAGGTAATTGGTCTTCGTGATTATTATTAAGTTGTAATTAGCTAAAAATATTTTATCATTTATAAATTCTATCTATGCACATCGTATATTATCTTGTGATTTCATTTTGTTATGATTACTATCTTTTTATTGCGATTTTCTTATTAGCATGACAATATATTTTAAATTTTAATAATCACAATGCACAACATTTATTTTGTTCAGAGTAATTGTTTTATATAAAGGATTGATATTATTTATGAAATTTTTGAAATGCTGACATTATATTGGTTAACCCTATATATACTCAAGAGCCAAAACATTATGACCACCTGTCAATAACGAGTTGGCCCACCTTTGGAGCGCAACACAGCTTCAACCCGGCTTGGCGTGGATTAATACCACCACTTAATACCAGTTAAATACCACTTCCACCTGATCACGTGCCTTCCACGTCATCCAGGCGAGTTCATTGCAAAATGTAGGGGTGGTCATAATGTTTTCGCTCTTGAGTGTATATTCCATTAGTTTCATTATGTACATGAAATTGTTTCAATAACTTTTTATATTTTATTAGTATATTAATTGATGTGGATATTTCTTGTATCTGCCTATTTGAAATTATTCCATTTATTAGATCTGAATGATTGTTCTTGCAATTTTCTTTTACGAAATCATGTCTTGCTCATTCCACATCAAATCTTTTAGATTTTAAATACATGAATTTACGTTTATTGATTTCTAAATGTTTCTGGTTAAACGATTTGAAAACTGCGAGTTTCTTTGCAAAAATACTTTGTTTGGCTTTATTTTGAGACTTTCTTTAGGATAGAAATGGATGTAATTCTTCTCAAATTTGTCCTGAAAATGTGTTATTATAACAAAATATATAATGTTGTATAATAAAATATTTTTTCTTTTGTTTTTACTGGTTTTACTTTTTTTTTTTTTTTTTTTTTTTTTTTTTGTTTAAACTGGATTTTATATATAATCATCATTGGCATATTTTTCAAAAATAAATGTGTTTTCTTTTTTTTATTTTTATCTCTAAAAAAAATAATTTAGTTATTAATAAAATATACCAGTAAGTT
This sequence comes from Caerostris extrusa, assembly GCA_021605095.1. NCBI lineage: Eukaryota > Metazoa > Arthropoda > Arachnida > Araneae > Araneidae > Caerostris > Caerostris extrusa. Next base: position 72,940 of record BPLR01000087.1, on the reverse strand, counting down.
CTTTTTTTTTTTTTGGAAATTTTTTTGAAGTTTTTAGTTTTATTGCCTTATTAAAAAAAAAATAGATTCAGAACACAGCAGGCTTATTTGTAAAGTATTTCTCTAAAATGACTTTTTAATATTGTATAGCATGCAAGTAAAATTTAAATTATTATATCTTCCTTTAAATAAATTTTTATTAATTTATAAGATTGTCAAAGAATTAAAAAAAAAAAGGTATTTTTTTAGTTCATTTAAATCAATCATCTGAATAACTGTCCAAAGAACTGTCTTTAATCATTTTATCAGAACGTTCAATGCAGAAGCTGATGATAATTTTTATCAAATCTACTTAAGTTGCCGAGTACTTTATTACGTTAAGACGATGAATGAAGTGGTAGATGGGGATGTGAAGTAACAAGGACTATGATCGCCTAATCACTATATATATATGAACAGTTAATTTTTCCTTATTTTTAATATCTCGCTCTCCACAATGCTCTACGATCGTGTTAGGACCGGGACCTACGGTTTAAAGTGGATTCCGAACCACTGAAAACATCCATGGGACTCGAACCCGAAACCTGTGGTACCGAGCGCTAGCCACTCGGCCATTCAGGCCCCTTTTATTATGGTAATATAAGGAATGTCTAGTGTTGAATTAATTGCCAAACATAAAAGGGTGTGTAGTGACATCTATTCATGGAAAATGGAGTAAAAATTGAACAACTTCTACTTTCACTGTTAAGAAGGGAATTTCCCAGCTAGAATGAAAACAGAATGTAGTTGACGTTAGAAATGGAATAAAGATGTTGTATATGTGAAGAATGGATTTTTTTTTTTTTTTTTTCCCCGTCTGGATTTTAATAACACTACGCAACCTTCACAAATCCGGCACATACTTGGTGACTCGGGAATTATTTGCAAACCGTGAATTATTTACAGAATGACTGAAACTAATGCATTGGCGAAAGAAGATGAAGTTGCGCGGGTAAGTGTCAAAATACCTCATTTTTGGGTAGAAAAACCAGAAATGTGGTTCTTTGAAGTTGAAGCACAGTTTTCAATTTGTGGAATAACATCCGAGGATGATGCTATGTTGAATGAATTGCCAAACTTCTATATGGGTGTTCATAAAGGGTGTCATGATTTTAGAGTTTCTCTTCTTCAAAATAGTTGTTGTTCTGTTTATATTGCAATTTACAAAATGAAAATTAAACATGGCATTTTCTTTCATATAAAACTAACCAAAGAATGTTACAAATTATTTAAAATTCATCTTTATCAGACCAGATAAATACATTTCCATAATTATTATTTTTTTTTTTTTTTTTGCATTAATGTTAGTTAATATATAGGGTTGTATTTAATTATCAGATTATGAAGTATTACAAGCAGATAAAGTATTGCAAGAGCCAGGTTTTGATATTTATAATAAAAATAGAATCCACTTTGTTTCTGAATCGCTTCATGGGGAGATTTTTCATTTTTAGTGCATTGACTGACATTAAAGTTGTTAACTTTCTTCTCTTTTCACTGAAGATACAGGCTTTTATCGTTCTATGGTTTAAACATTTTTAATTCATGTTCTCTTTTTTATTGTAACTTTTGTTTGCCATTTCTGTAATTCCTTGCAAACGGATCATTTCAAAAAGGGAATTCTAATCAAGTTTTCTGTTCTGATGGAATATTCTATGTAAATTTATTATTTTAGATAAATTGTTTTTGCTTAGTGAAATATAATTGTTTTATTTTGAATTGCTATTAATTTTGTATATTTCTTCAGAAACATTTGCATATGATAAAACAAATTAGTCAACAATAAAAAGTGAAATGTTTTAACTAGGATTTTGACAAGGTGAAATAAAAAAAAAAAAAATGTTTAAATAAAAGAAAATTATCTTTTTTATAGTAAATGTCTATTTATATCATAAAATATGGGTAATAAGAATATAATGGCAAGGGGGTGGAAATCCCAGCAGATTAGAACTTTTGTATTGTTAGCTAGCACTTTCAACATGCTACTGAATGAGATTGTTTATATTGATACTATGCTTTAATTGTATAAAAGCATTTAAAGTTTTCTAACTCAATTTATCAAAAAAAAAAAAAAAAAAAAAAAAAAAAAATTTCTTACTTTGGTCATGACATTATGCTGATATAAATTTCTAATGTATCTCGGTGATCAATAGTTTCCTAGTTATTTATGAATTAAGGAGTAAAGTATGTTTTTAAAACATTATTAATCATCTTATGTGCATTTATGTTTATAATTCATGAAATGTTTTTATTTTATTTAATTCCACTTTTACTCATCATTGTGATTATGGAGTTTTATAAACTAGGCATCATTTTCTTTTCCTTTTTTTTTTTTTTTTTTAAGTGTAGCTAAAATTTATCAATCAGCTTTAAGTTTGATTGTTTTTTTTTAATAAATCATCCAGAGAATTTCCAAAATGTCAATAAAAATTTCTCTAACAATTGATTGATAATGATTTTTTATTAACTAAAATTATATATTTTGGAAATTTCTCTGGATGATTTATTAAAAAAAAAAAAAAAAAAAAAAAAAATCAAACTTAAGCTGATAAATTTTGGCTTCACTTACATGTTAGATATACCTGCTAAAAGCCATTTAAGATTTTTTTTTTTTTTTTTTTTTTTCATTATTAGGCATTACTTGTACATAAAATATAAAAGAGAAAAATTAGAAGTTCAAAACTAAAGATACTTGGTAATAAAAAAAAAAAATTGAAAAATGATTCATTAAATAAAAAATTGAATTATATATGTAAAATCCAGTTTTAATGAAAATTCATCTTATCTGTATATCAAGTGTTTAAGACAAATTGAAAGGGAATTTCAGCCATTGCTATCTTCAGGTATATCTTTTAAAATGGGGCAAACAAAGCATATTTTTAAAAGCCTGTTACTTTTTAACTAACTTGCATTTGTGCAATGGGCATTTAAGTAAACCAAATTTTATTGAAAATCATACTTGGATATGTCAAATGATGTTGATGTTTCTTTCAGATGTGTCATGACGGATGTTGATGCATTTGATATGGAAGACATCTTGGATCGAAGAGAAAGAGTGAGTAGGCTCGACTTCTATTGATTTAACCAAACTTTAATGAATTATTGGTTCTTATAACCTTTCATAGTATCTTTAAAAGTTTTACGCAATAATATTAAAATTAAAATATATTATAATAATATAATTATTATTAATATATTTTTAGAATTTGTAACTTCATACTCTATGAAAAAGTACTAATGGTATTGAAATAATTTATTTTCAATTCAAAAATTAGATATATTAATTTGTAAAATGAGTTAGTATATCGATTATTATAATTTTGATAATTTGTCTTTTCTTTTATGTGTAATAGAAAAAAAGTTATAAAAAAAAAATTTTCACACTATTTTATTCCAAAACTGAAATTTTTAACTACAATGTATCTAAATACATAAATAATCTGAGAGATAGAAGATCTTGAAAGGATTTGCATCTGTTCACTTGTTTCCTACCATAAAGGTCTATTTTTGCAGCCATGGTTGAGGTTTTAAGTAACAAAAATTTGAAATTGTTTGAACATTTTAAAATCAATTATCTATTTAAAACAATAACATTATAAAATATATGAAATAAAGCTGGTGTAAATATTTATTGGACATATTCTATGAAAATATAAAAGATCTTCATCTGAAAATGTCAAAAAAATATTCCCAGAGACATTTTCAGAATTATTAAAAATATTTTTTTCTGTTCTGAGTGGTAACTCATAAAAAGAAAAGGTTTCCAACACTATTTATAGAGAAATAAAGATTATGGTGTAGTTAACAATTTGCATTCTGAGTAGCTTTTTAAGTCAGAATATTACATTAATTGCATTTCTTTTGCGACTCTTTATTGCTAATGTTTTATCTTTTCAAGATCTGTTCATTCCTACTTAAGAACACAATTTTCAAAGGATCTGCATTCTTTTGGGGAAAACATAATTTTCAGATGGCACTAGTATTAAAAAAAAATAAATACAAATAAATTTAAAAACATTTGCACTCTTTATATAACATTCAGTAATATACAGTACTTAAACTTCCAAATCATAATATATATATATATATATAAAAATATTTATTTATAATTTTTTTTTAATTACTTTATTTGTTAAATGGCACAATCATGAGATGAAATGGATACAAAAAATTTACAGTGTAATAATTTTACTTTTGAATAGTGTGTTGTGAGGAATTTAATCATAGTGTTATAATAAAAAATTCATTTCTGTAAAAGTGCTGTCAGTGTTAAAGAATTGATTTTTATCTCAATTATTTTATTCTTTTTTCCAATTTTGTTGTAATTAAAAGCATTTTCAATAAATTAATATGGAATTAATATTCATTATTATACCTTTTAACTGAATACAAATTTGTTTAAATTTGAAAATATAAAAATTGTTATGAAAAAAAAATCTCAAATGTTATATTTGAAATAAAATTAGATAATTAATATTTTAATACTTAACTTATACTTATTTGGGAGAAAAAAAAAAAAAAAATTATGTTGTGTAAAACTTTTTTTTTTTAACATACTACATGATCAGTGATTTTTCAAATTGGGATATGATCCCTAAGGGGAGAGGTAGACCTTAAATGACCTTAATTAACCTCTATACAAAATACTTCACAATAAATACCCTAAATTTTATTTTTAAAAAAAATTAATAAATCAAGTATAGAAAAATTTCTGTCTTTCATGGTTATGAAAGCCAGAAATTGTTCATTGCATTTTTAGAGATTTGGTTTCATGTAGAAAAAAAGAATTCTCAATTTTACAGATCTTGATTCCTTGCAATTGTTTATAAATTGTTCAACATTGATTTGTGAAGTATTCTTACAATTGAATAAGTTGAAAAATAGGCTTGCGTAAATTTTTAAGTATTAATAAGTAGTTCTGACTTTTTAAAAATATATACATATAAATAAATAATACTCATTTACATTATAATAAATGCAATTCAATACAAAGAAACAATTGAAAGGCATAATTTATTAAATAAAAAGCTTCTTATCTCTTTTATTGTTACTGTAATTTTTGAAATCAAGTTTTTAATAAAAAATTTTACGAAGTTATTTATTGATTAATATATTTTTGCTGTAATTGTGCCTGAGGCATATTGTATATTACATCTTGTTAAATTATAAGCTTATGAGAAGAATTAAAGAAAAGATCATGAATTTTTATTATTCAGTTCTATTTTGATTTATGTAATCCTATATTGGGAAAATTAAATTTAAAAATTTTAATTTCTTCGGAGACGGAAATTTAGAATTTTTGATTTTTAATGTTAAGTTAAGCTTTTTTTTTACAACTCATACCTCTTAGCATTATTTGTTTTTCTTTATAAATAATAAATATGACATGCATGTATTTGTTTTAATACAAAATAATACATTTTTGATCATGTGCCCTATTTTCCTGCATATAACACTCAGATGATTTATACTTGTGCAATTTATTTCTTGAATTTTCCTTGTGCTTATAAAGTTCCAACCCTATTTTAAAGTATTTTTAAATCTTAAGAGCACTTTTGACATCATATTTGAAAAAAAAACAGTAAAATAGCAAAAATCATGTAAATTGTTTACTTTAAAATATATATATTTTAAAGTAAACAATTTTAATGATGTAGATGCTAATTAAACTTTCTGAATGAATGGCATACGAGGTTTTTATTCATTGAAATTTAATTCAGGGAGGAAGTCAAAATTGAACTCTTTGTAGTGTGTGTGGAGGTAATTTTTAAAATGAATAGTGTTATTTCTGCACGACAAAAAAAAAACTGAAAACTCTCGCAGATTATATGCAGCGGCATATAATCCGCATTAAGAAATTCAATGGTTTTTTTTTTCATAGAATCCTCTGGTTATAAGTAGGAGAAGTGTATGATAATTTAATATCCACTTCATTTAAAAAGGAAAATGAAATGTTTGATTCGATGCAGGCCTCCGAGTTCAAGAAGTACAGCTTCTATCCCGGGCAGCAGCTGTGGGGTCCCACCTACTGCTTCCAGAGGGTGAAATGGCTGCATCTCAACAAACCCCTCGAGGACACCATCAATGTGCCGAACAAGAGCGTCAGGGCCACGGTGGAAGACGTACGTACACGATTCGTTCTCTATCTCGGTGCTCTTCGGTTTTAATGGTGGGCAACTTAAAGTGTAAATCAGTGGCTCGATTTTATTGGATTTGGGATTCTTATTTGCTTTCTTTTATTAACAAAATGTGTGACTGCATTAAGGCATATTCCATTCAATATTAAAAGGAAAATGTAATTTAAAAACTTCTGATACTTACGTATTACCGCCACCGAAACAGAAGTTGCGCTAATGCGCCAATAAAAGAGCTGCCAATGCGCCAAAATAGAGACTGTTTTGAATCTATGTTCAACTCTATATCGGCCCATTTTCCATCGAAATCCGATTGACTACTTTGTTTTAAATAAAGTATTTTGAATTTTGAAAGTGTTTTGATTTTAAATAAATTTTTTTATATTTTTATGATTTGTCACAAAAATTTTAAGTACAGATTGGCACCACTTAAAAACCGCCAAATCTGTAGCTGCGTTAACGCGTTAATACGTAAGTACCAAACTTTTGTATTACTACAGCCCATAATCCCAACCAGAATTGTTACTATACCCCTCTTTGAAATGTTGAATAATGGTTTTCCTATTTTTTACTGTCGCAAAATAATAAAGTGAATACGACCTACAAAAAGTATATTTTGTTTACTTGAATCTAGAGAGTAAAATCAAATACAATAGGAAGTGACCTATATTTTCAGTATTTAACAAGTTTATTGAAATAAGAAGGGAATAGAAGGCTTCTTAGTATTTTTATGTTAATTGTGAGATGCGTTAGATAGTATTCAACAAGCTTTTTCCACTCATCTGCATATAAAATAGTGATATACATAATACAGCTTTTATTTATGCAACATTGTTTGTTGTGTTAGTGATATAGTTAATTGCAAGTATAATGGATGTGGAATGTGATTTTTAAAAGAGGTATTTTTGTTATACATTCTTAAATTCATTCAATTATTGGATAAAAATATACTACTTTTTTTTTTTTTTTTTTTTTAATTTCTATTAATAGGTAATGGTTTTTTTTGTATGTTGTCATTAGCTTGATAAAAGTTTACATTTTTATGTTTCTAACAAAACAATTTTCTATAAATCTGCATTAATATTATTGTCTTAGTTCAATTATATGTAATTTTTGTGGTTGTCATGCTTCTTTTATAATTGTGTATTTTTGAAGTGTGGGAAGTGGCATTTATGGGTTTTGCCTAAGGTTAAAAGGAACTCTCCTGTGAGCTATAACCACTTTAGGAACCAGTGGTGTAGATGTTTTTGAATTTCACCATGATCAATAAGAAAGGTTACTTGTTCATTATAACTATATCTAATGGTTTTGCGATTTTAATTAACATTATGAATTCCTGTTAAATAGAAAAGAAATGCATGTGTGAACTCTTCGTATCAACAGTAAATAAATTTGAAAGCAGTAACTAATGATATTTTATTGTCTTCAGAATTTTCTTTAAATTCTGTATTTTATAATCTGATAAAATTATCCCCTGAAATCAATATTTCCAAAATGTTGAACCTAATTTTGTTTTTACACAGTAGATTTGTTTCCAAAGAATATATATAAAAAATAATTCATGTAAAAAAAAACTTGCATCTATGGGGAAATGGAATTTTGGTCCCAGTTCTAAGAAATTAGTAAAAATTATACAATAAACCATGAGTTTTCTTGTTAGGATCTTAAATATTTTTATTTCATAAAAATCGCACATGTATCATGCAAAGTAAATTATCATTTGTAAAGGGAGAAAACCTGTCACTTCATAAACACAAAAATTGGACAAAATAATCCGAGTTACATGTAAAAGATTTTATTCCTCATCATTTTTTTGACAATAAATGATTACTTTTGTGTAAGACCTGCACTATCACTAGAAATATCTTGGCTATCATTATGCACCATTGGTAAAATTCTTTCTGCAATCCCTTGAACGAAAAGCCTCCTGTCATGTTTCAGTGGATTGATTTAGGAACTCAGTAATTAATCATTATGGTTTTGTTTGGCTAGACCATTGTAAAATTTTTTGTAAGAGGATATTTAATGACTTCAGATTGCATTGAAACCTTCCAGCTCCTTTCCGAATAAGATCAATTATTGAATTTTATACTAATTATATATTTTAACACGATGTAAAAGTAAATCTATAGCATGTTATAATATAACATGTAATTGTATTCTGTTTAGTCTTGCGATTTTTTTAGTTTAGTTTTATCAAGTTAGCTTTATAGAATTTATCTAATTTTATATCATTAATATTTAAATGTAGTCTTTGGCAAATTATAATTTTACCAAATTATTTCTACCCCATTTGTTTCATATGCTCAAATTTTAATGTTATTTTATTGTTACTTCAGGTAAAAGTGGTATCTTTAGGTGTACAATGGGTATGTAAAGCTTATAGTGAAGAGAATTTTCGAAATCATGCCTCTGAACAACCCAAATACCATGTTACTGGTGAAGATCTGAAATCGTGAGTCCTCAATTATATTTGTTCTTGCATTTTGATTCTCCAGTTATTTTCATGTGTTTGCTTTTATAGTGATAAATGAATTGTGTATGCAAATTATTCAAAAGTTGTTCGTCAGAAATTGTTGAAAATATTTTTTTATGTTTTGTTTTCTTATAATTTGAGATGAAACATTTTTTTGATATATTTGCTTATGCAGCCTATTTATCTTTTTTTCAAACTTCAGATGAAATATCAATCTTTTTTAATAAAATGAAAGGGCTTTTTAAGTACTTTCCTATGAGTTTTTAATTGTTTTTAATATAAATTTTTTTTTTTTTTTTTTTCAATTTATAGTCTAGTATAATATGGGCATATGTGCACATGCTTATAGAAATTCATTATAAGTATTTGTTTTTATTTAAGTTTTCTTTTCATTTTATCATTTGAAGATTTAAAATAAAATTGATATAAGAAAACTCTTCGCCTTATTTTACTTCTGAGGGAAAACGGATAAATGCTATGTGTCTATTCCAATGCTGGCAAAATTATTGCCAAAGTTTCTGTTGGTTTACTTTGTCTTCTAAAAATTCCTTCTAATTTATTGCTATTTTGGATATAATCTTGATTAATTTATGCTTAAGACTACTAATGATGAAGATTTGATATATTTCTATAATATTATTCAGGTTTTGAAAGGTACTGGCTTTATCTCTAAGATGTTTTTTATACACTTTCATTTTCAAATATAATAAAGCTTTTTTTATTATTGGTTCTGTGAAAAAGAAAATGCATTTTTTTCTAAAAGAGCACTAAAGGAAATCGGATGAAATAAAGTTGTTACAAAACATAATTTAATTGTTAAAATCTATTAAATTAAACATAAATGAAGAATTAGGAAATTGCTAAACTTTTTATGTATTTGTTTTGAAAAAAATTTACTTTTTATTCGTTTATATAATAAAATGCAAAATAATTTGTTACAATTTATGATAAAAGTCGTGTTGAAATCACCATGTCATTTTTCTTTTTCAGCATTAAAATGATGAATATTTTCGAGCCTTGTACCCTTCAAATAGGTGACCGAAACTACTTGATCATGAAAGAGAAGTATGATGTAATCTCCTTGCGCGAGTGGAAGAACAGCATCGCCAACCGCTTGCATTCCGACACCAGCCCTCTGCCACTGAAGTCAAAAACCAACAAGGAGACAGAAATCGAAAATATAACACATAAAGAATGCAAGGAGGAGAAAGAAGAAATTCTAAACAATCCAAAAGATAGTTCCGATGTAGATGATGGAGATGACGAAGACAGTTTGAAGTCATCGGATGCGTCATCTGTGACAAGCCATTCCACTGCTTCTTCTATTGAAAGTGCCCAGAGTAAGTTAATTGTTGGGTGTTACCAGTTTTCAAATCGAAACAATGATTCTATTGAAATTTAAATATAAAGTATTAAATCCCTCTGTAAATTGCCTTTCAGACCTTGGTAAAAAGAAAAGAGCTCCGCACTATGCCACTAAAATGAAACGCAAAATGAAAAGTGTACGCCGACGTGCCATGAGGCATGTAATGAAAGAATCACTTCCATTGAAACCAGGTTCTAGGCTTGTCACAGAAACATTGGTGACAGAAACAAAAGCTCATGTTGTCTGGCAGGTCATTAAAAATTTTCATTCTTTTGAGTCGATGAGTTATTACAAAATTTTTTAGTAAATATCAGCTTCATAAAATACATGATTAAGTGCTGTATTTTTTTAACTTCCTGCAAGGTCCTCAATTCACATAGAAAACTTAATTTAAATTTCCATGTTATTAAATTAGAAGTAATAAACTTGTTAAGTAAGTTACTTTTTATTTTGTTCTTTTAATATTAAATAAATTTCTTTATATTATTTAATATTTGTTTTGAAATTTTTAATATATTAATTTTCTCTTTATAAAAATATAAAAAACTGTTATTGCGATTTACACCTATTTGAAGTCTAACTTGATATTTAAAACAATTGTGAATCATTACAACAAATTGGATTATTTATCAATTATTTACAATTTATTAACAACTATTTGCAATAGCTATCTTTAGTTTAGAAAATTGTCTATTCCATTCAATTTAGTTTGGGAAAATTGTTAAATGGGGATTTTCAAATGAAATTTATACAAATAACATGATGCATTTTCAGGTATGATTATATTTTTACCAGCTCTGATTAATCATCTGAATTTATTATTAAATTTCTGTAATTTTATCTCATTGTTAACAGTGTTTTTGGAAAACCAGTTAAAAAAAAATCTTCCTTCTTAAAAGTTGATTGTATGTTAGAAAAAAAAAATTATATTATAAAGGTAGTTTTAGAGAAGTTATTTTCAAAAAAAAAAAAAAATTTTTTTTTTTAAGCGAGTTAAAAGGGAACAAATTAGTATGACTAAAGTTGGCTGGTTTGATAGAACAGTAAGAGGTATAACAGAAGTTTTAAACTGTGTAAAATATATATAAGGCCTATTTATGCATAATTAGGCCTTTTTTATAAGCAAATAGAACTTATAAGATGGATCCATCAAGTTATGCTTTTTGAGAAATGCTTGAGTAGTTCAATGTAAATTGTTGAAAGAGTTTAGTTTTGTATTCATGTATATTGCTTTATACACTTTCTAAGATATATCTATAGACTATTTAATAGTTATTTGAATGAATTTTATAATAACTAAGTAAAATGTTAACTTTGTTGTAAGATTTTCAGTATGTAATATATATGGGCATGTGAAACCATATATACATGAACTCATTGTTACTTCATTTTATAATAGAATTAAAAAATTAGCGAAATTCCCATACAAACATGCCTTGTTATAGTATGCAAGTCATGTTACATTTCCTTTATAATATTCTACAATTTATTGAAATTTTGAACTCGTAATCTAGAGTAATAGTCATATTGAATAACCTTCAGCGTTTACTTCTTTTTATTATGCTTAGATAAACAAGTAAAAAAGTATTAAAATATTTTTAAAAATTTAGTGTGTGTATAAAGGAGAACTTATAATAAATTTTTTTTGCTTGCAAAACTTTTAAAGAAAGCTTCGACGATGAGAACATTTTGTCAAATAGAATACTTTTGTGTAGTAGTAATCAGTAGCAAGGATGAAAACAAATTGTGATAATTTCCATTGCTTATTATTTTGATGAGATATTTCTTTTGTTATAAAATGAAAATGATTTTCATATTTTTAAAACTCAACCTGTTTATAATTACTTTATATATAACAGAAATTAATAGAGTGCAGCACTTTTTTAGACATCTAATGAAAATGTTTTAAGAAGTTATATCTTTAATATATTTAGTTTTAAAATGTATTTGTTTATTTATAAAAAATTAATAATTCAATTTTATTTTTTCCTTTATAAAAACAGGATGGGACAGTAGAATACAATATCTTATCCACATCATTGTATCCTGTGCACCATTTAGACAGCCATGAATTTTTCCCTGGTGACTATGTTGTTGATAGTAAAGGTAAAGGATTATTAAACTAGGTATAATTTTATTATAATATTATTTATATTGTATTTAAAACTATTATCATTGCTGAATTCTTAAAATTGCATGTCATATAATGCTTATGGTAGACGAGGGAATTTTTTTAATTTTCCTCTGTCTTATCCATTTCACTTTTAAATTTCATTTTAATGTTTTTCATATTCAAGTATGCTATGAAATTCAAATTTGCTAATCAATTATAAATCATTCTTATAACAAATTTTTTGGCTAATGAATATTTCACTGCAACTTGATCTTGGTCATCATTACAGTTTGTTTTTATTCATATTTATTACTTATCTTTCATTTCTATCTTTGTATGAGATAGTTGTTATAATCAAACTAAAATTTTTATTAGTTTCATTTAACTATCTTTTTTTGTTTTTTATCCAAATTTCTTTTTTCCCACAAATATATTTATCGTCAATTATTAAATATATCTGTGTATTCTGCTATTATATTAAAACTTCTACATCTCTTTTCATTTGGTTATGCTAATCTGAAAACAATACTTTGTATCTTCTTTTTTGTCATGTTATTCAGATGAACATTAGCTTTATTACTTTGAAAGAATATCCCTTTTATGATTTAATCTCTAAACTCACTAATTATGAAATAAATTCAAATTAGAAAAAGTTACTAACATTATATTTTTGTTGCCTGTATCCTTATTAAGTCATTTGTATATCTGTACTTAGGATTGAAATAGTTTTGATTTTGATGGGAAATTAATTGAGGTTTTTTTTATCCTCATTAATAACTTTGATACTAGCATTTTTTAATTGATATTTATTAAATTTTTTGTATTAAAAATGTTTTTGGCATTTTTTATTAAAATGTTTTTTTTCAAATAGTTCAAAACTTGTTTTTGTGTGATATTATGAAAAAAAATAAGACATTTAAAAGGAGTAGAAGATATTTATTATTTTGAAACAATACATTATTGCAAAAATGACGGATGGACATTTACTTTTAGATAGTCCTTTATCAAAATCATTCTGGAAATATGTTAACATTCTGTAGTAGTATTATATAGATAAATGATTATAAATGCAATAATTGACTAGATGCCTACTTTTAGATCTTGGTTCTTATAATGTACAAACTAATAACATTATTTATTTCCTTTTGATTAAACTTAAATATTGTTTTAAATTTCAATACCAAATTGATTAATGAGAATGCAGATCTGATACTGTTGTTGTAATGAATGTAAAACTAGAAGAAGCTTTAATATTGAAGTAATTTATGTATAATCAATATCTTCTGAAAATTTTGTTTTTGTCATTTTTCTTTTTTTTGTACATATTTTTATCAATACAATGATTAATAAGTGGGTCAAAATAAAAATATTAAAAAAATTAAAAAGTTCAGTGAAGTTTCTTATGCATTAAAAAAGTTACTGTTTATGAGTAAATGAAACAGCATCCATTAAAAAAATTTCTGAATGTAACTCTGCTTTATAACAACAGTATGCAACAAAATCATCAAAAGTTCTGTGATCGTTTAATTCAATGATTATAACTGACACAATTAGGCTGACTGATTCAAAAGTGGCATTTCCATAATTTCTGGCTCATTCAATACAACTTGCATCAAGAAAATTGTACATCCCAAAATCGACGCAGCATTTTTGCATGAATGTGTTATCTAAAATGAACAATCGGATTTTTTGAGAACTGTGTGATGCTTGGATGAAAGAATTTTCATACATGTAGAGCATACACTTTAACATAATATATATATATATATGTTTATATCAGGGTAGAATTAAGAAAAAAAAAGTCAATTTTGTTTTCTTTAAGATTAAAGAGACATGATATGTATGGGGAATTCTATGGAAGCGATTGTTAATGATATAGAAACTTAAATATATGAAAAAAATAGCCTTAGCTTTATTCTTATTCCAATTTGCATTTTTGTTTATAAGCATGTAATATGCATAGTGTGAGGGCATTAGTTTGCTAATGTTTCGCATGAAATTAGATTCCCGTCCTCACGAATATGGCGTCGTGAAGCAAGTGGACCACAGTGGCAGGACTGCTCTGGTCACTTGGATGAAGACTTACCATGCTGGAGGGCATCCACAGTAAGTTTGGGCTTCCCATTGATGCAATAACAATAACAATAAACATGTAATAACAATACAGCATTTCATAGTGAATGAAATATTGTATTGTTATTGCATGTTCTGTAATTTTCTGCCTTGTAATATGCAATATTAATCTTTTTTTTTTTTTTTTTTGTTTTCCAATGGCAGATTATGAACAGTTACAGCAAAAAAGAACAACGAAATAAAAAAAACAAAACAGATAATACAATAAAACATGCTGAAACAGAGTTCATTCATCTAACAATAATGCCAAGTTGCAGATCTTTTAGCCACTAAAAAGTGTTACCAGGTGCACCATGGGGAGGTATATCTGCGCACCCATATATTAATCTTTGATTACTGAATAATCTGCTGAAAAGAAATTATCTTCATATAAGAAAATAATAGTTAACAGAAAATATTTATTAAATATATTCTGTAGGAATAAAATAAACAAGAATATAAAATTCTAATTCGGCGATATAATAAAGGATTCATAAATTTATGATTTTGTTAAAGAAAAAAAGAAAGTTTCTCTCTTTCACTGAACTTCTGTTTCCCAAAACTCATGGGGAGAAATCTCTTGCATGGTTATGCATTGGGTCTGCTATCTTAACCCAAAAATTTCTTTATAAATGTGTTATCTATGAAGTAAATGTAAGAAAATTTTATTGGGTAAATTCTTAACCCAGTCTTTTTTAGATGAAATCAGCATAGTGTTGTGGTTGACATTCCCAGATATGAATGAAAATCAGTGTTTAATTCAGCATTTAAGACCTTATAAGTAGCTAATTGTATTTTCTTCAAGTATAATTTTTAATTTTTTTTTTTTTTTTTTTTTTTCTCCTAGCTCTTATCAGAAAAAAAGAAAAGGAAAAAAAAAAAATCTCAGTTAAAAGAAAATATATTTCCTTTGGTTTATTACAACCTTCCTAGATCTCAGATTGTATGAACTCAATTAGGAAGTTTTAATTTATGTGCTGAAATATTTACTTTCTTCTCTTCAATGTGTAATAACAAATTACTTCATCAATACTTTTGCATTTCCCAAAATATATTTTTCACAGCTAAGAATTTTATTGTCCCTTTTAATTTCTGTGTTTTGTTGCAAAAAAAATAACCATGTGAGGTGCTGTATTGACAAATATTAAAAATCAGTTTTTGTATTTTCCTGCACAAACATCACTAAAATGTATCGCATCTTTTTACATTTTTAAATTAATATTTTAAATACAGAGAAAAAAAATTTGTTTTGTATATGAAGGTTGCATCATGATCTAAATTGTCAGATAATATGCATGAACTTGAGGTCATTGTATTTTTAGAATACTCAGAATAAGTATAGATAACTACTTTCTGAAGTGATCTGAATTGAACCAGTGGTAGCTTCTCGATTCATCATGGATTACATATGTATAATTTGTGCTAAAATTTAGCCACTTGTGGCTTTGTTAAAATCTATATTTTCTTTGTATATATCTATCTTACGTTAAAATACTGAGGTTGTTACAAAAGAATAAGGTATTGGAGTCCCTAATGCTGTTCATAAAAGTCTCCAAATAGTTCTTAATAAAAGCTGTCAATTTAATGTGGTGTCACCAATGACATCTTATTCTATTTTTAAAAGTTAAGCATGAAATTGTTTTCAAATTTTCCTTGAAAGACACTTTTAACTGTGTACAGCCTTTGTTAACATTAAAATATATTAATAATTTCGTTTGTGGATTAACCTTATTATGAAGCTGCGCATTATGGATAAGAAACATACTATTGTAAAAATTAAGAAAGGTTAGATGTATGCCAATGTGGATGAATAAAAATGGCCTATGAGAAATAACAATTAAAAAGGCTTTTGTGGAAACAAAATTATTACAAAATGTAATTGGGTACTGCCCTGTTTCAACAGAATATGAAAATGAGTTATTCAAAAATATTTAAGTTTCATCCATTCACTATTTGAAAGTTCGAATAAAGTTTTCTTTTAAAATAACAAATTCTTTCTGGCATATAATATGAAAAATTATATGTTCACATTTTAATATAATTTCTCTAATAAATACTTTATTATTTTTTTCTGGGTATTCTATGTAACTTCTATAAATTTATAATGCTTTCTCCTGCTATGTTTTTTTATACAGCCTTATGGCATAGAAATTATGAATTAAATTGGAAAAAATGTAATTCTGGTGTAAGATTTCAATTATGGGAAGTGAAACTGATTCTTGGTGTATTGTATGCATATGCAGAATATGGCAAGAAATTCGATTCTACTAGTTAAGAGGATAAAAATTGAAAAAAAGGACTGCAAAATATGTTATCTATTAAAAATGTGCAATCAAAAGATAGGAATCATTCCCTGAAAACGAAATTAAAGAAATGTAAAATAAACGTTTCATACAGAATAATTTCAATTAGATTGGAAATCTTCAAGCGAAATTTTAAATTATAATTATTGATATATATATTTTACTGAATTGCATTCATTTGTGGTCTTTTGTCCATATTGAGATATAAAAAAAAAAGCTTATCTTTCTCAGTGCGAGTCAGTTATTAATTTGGTCTCTTGAATTTATTTGCTTGTTTTTAAATATTTTCATTCACTTTGATGTATGACAGTTATTATGTCTTGCCCATTTTATAAATTCACAGCTGCATTTCATCCTCCACAAGGTGCATTATTTTTAAATATAAAAAACAGTTTAATTTCTCTGACTGAAGATTTATTATATTTGAAGGGAATTAAAAAAAAAAAAATATTATTTTCAAGCAATGATTTCTTTTTTTTTTTTTTTTTTAGACAAAATTTTTTGTTGAAACTAACAAAAAAGAAAAGAAAATTTTATATACAATGACTTATATTTCTAAGCGAAAAGTTAGACAGGAAATTTTGGTACTTCGGAAAAAATGTACCTATTTTTTAATAAAAGTAATTTACTAGATTTGTTTCCCCATCATGCTATTCTAAGACGAGATATACTAATGTTATTTCTTATTTGTAGTCCTGAAGTTCTTAATATAGAAGAAGTGAGCGTCTATGACATCAAAGATCATCCCGATTTTAAGTATCGACCAGGAGCATGTGTCATCAGAGTTGTCAATTCAGAAGTTAGTTTTATGTCTTTATTGTGATCTTAATATATTTTTCACTTGCACTAGATCTACTGTAAAAGGGAATTTTTTGAAATATGCATATATTATCCTTATAGTATACAAAAACTTTGAACACTATTTCTCTCTAGAGGACTTCAAATTTTAGTTAAAGTAAAGGTAGTAGTTTGTTGATCCAATAGGAAGAAATATCAGATAATTGGGATGACCCTCTCTCAATAGGAATATTAAACATGGGATATTTCCATCCACTTAAACTCTACTGGTTACTCCAACATATTGAAATCATGAGTAGATTGGGTTTATGCATCTTCTGCCAAATTGTACAGTTGCAGAAACTGATTTGAACTCGTGAATAAAAAACAGGTTTTTGTGTTCGCTATGTTATTTCATTTCAAAATCGATGGGTTTTTCAGCCATAAGAATTTTTTTTTTAAAGTGAAATAAATATTTAAAAGTTTTTATTAAAATCCTAATTAGTTCTTTTTTTTATTATTGTTTAATATACCTATACAGTATATTAAACAATTAATTCTTTCAAAATTAGTTCTTTTTTTTTTTTAATTGTTTAATATACCTATGCAGTATATTATATATATATTTTTTTTTCTTCTCAATAAATTCATTTCTCTACAAAAATAAATAATTAATTTCTAGTATTTAGGGGGCTGAGTGGCTAGCGCTCTGACACAGGTTTCGGATTCATGTGACGGCGGTACCATGGATGCTTGTAGTGGTTCGAATTCACTTTAAATCATAGGTCCCAGTCTGATATGATCGTAGAGCATTGGGGGTAGTGTTACTCGCATCCGTAGCATATCTTCAAGCTACACATGCCCCCTGGATGGTGCTAAATGAGTAACAGTAGTGCAACCTTTGCTTATCGCATAAATATTAACTGTCTCTTGCCAGCTGCATTATAACTACATTTCTAGTATTTAGAAAACAAACAAATATTAAATTTTTATATTTCTTAAAACAAAATAAAAGTAAACCATGGAATTGTAGTTGTCATTTTATTACCACCTAACTGATTTTACACTTTGCAGATTTTGTATTGATTTAAATTAATAATATACAATTTTTTTAATTCTTTAATAGTTTTGATCTTGCTAATAATGGGACAAATCTAAAAAAATTCAATAATTTGACATTGTTGTTAATATTGTATTGCATCAAAATCAGGAGAAAAAAAAAAATTGTAATGGAAAAACTACCACAATTTTCTACTTAAAATTCACATTCCATTTTGACAGTAAAAATAAAATTACTTTTGCTGTATCACATAATTTGCTGATAATTTGTTTACAGGCGCAGTTTCCTTCTTTGACTTCCCTTATGATTATAAACATTCCAATTTTATATTGGGGAAAAAAAGATCTGAAAATAGCTATTACCTTTTCAAACTTTAAAGATATTTCTAATGATTCAATGAGAATACAAATAAATTGAAATAAAATAATTCTTCATTTGAAAATGAAGTTTAAAAAAACTGTTATTTAGTCAGGAAACCTTAAATTTTGAATTATTTTACAAAATAAATCTTAGAATTTGCTATGTTTATATTTGTTGCCAGAAGGAAAAAAATTTTACTTAGTTTAACTTGTGTGTAAAACTAGTGATTGTTCTGGGTGGTCTCTTTGCGAGATGTGTAATCGAAGGTTTATAGGCAAAAATGAACTAATAATTGGATCCTGAAGAACAATCGATTAATTAAAATTTGACTGAAAATAGAAATGAACACTTACAGGATTCCAGCCCAGGCTCGACGGCAGGTCAGGTGGTGGACGTCCACCCCTCCGGCCAAGTGGAAGTGTCCTGGGTGAATGGAGACTCTTCTCTCTGCTATCCACAAGAACTCTATCGGGTCGGCGAATATGTGAGTTCACTTTCCTATTTCAAACAATCATTTCATTTTTTTATGTTTCTGCAAAAACTTCACTTTCATTTAGTATATGCAGAATCTATTTTTTTTTTTTTTTTTTTTTTAAGAATAATTTAAACCTTTTGACTATGGATAACATGTACATATAGTTCATTTTTTTCTGCAGAATAAGCTATTGTGTTTCATATAATTTTCAGGATATTTAAGTAACGGGGAGATGCTATTGATTTGTTGTATCTGTTCTCTTTTTAGTGTGAAGTTATTTTTTGTCCTTTGGCATACCTTCCATATAAATGGTTTATTGACTTGATGTTATGATAAAGCTTTTTTTCAATGCCGAAATTATATATTCAATATTAAAAGTAGAATTGAGTCATATACATTTCATTCGGCTTGTGAATTGTTATCCTAATTTTTCGATATATTGTAATATAAGCAACCAAGTTTATGAGATCACCAATGGAAAAAATAATGGTTCGTAATAGATCTTTTATCTAATTGGTAATTTTTTAATATAAATATTGAAAATGTAAAGACTATTATTAGATATAAAATCAAAATAAAAGGGATTCTAAAATTTATAGTACAATTTTTTTTTGTTTTTCTAAAAGATTTAAGAGTCATGGTATAAGGAGTTCATGGTATTCACTATTAGCTGTAGTTTAAAGATGTTTTTAATTCTTCACGTTGATTGGTAAATATTTAAAGCTCTTGGAGCAGAAATTTGTAATATTTTTTTTATATAATTTCAAACGTAGTTAAGTCAAGTATTAATATATGCTAATGGAGTATTATATAACTTAAACTAATTATTTTGAAATTCACTTATTCAGTTCTCTAAAAATAGTAGCTAACTTCTCTTTGTATCTTGAATCTGAATTTAAAAATTCAGTTGAATAAGCTTTGAAATATTACATTCAGTGACAGAAAACAAAATATTCATTGCATATTCTGTCTTGTCTTGTTTGATTAAAAATTTCAAGCTCTAAGACATTACAAAATTCTAAATAATATATTTTTTTATTTTAATTAAATAGTTCTTTTTAACTATCTGTAGGACTTAATTTTATGGATTTATTATACAAAATTAAATTATAATTTACAAGAGTAAAGATATGTTCATTATAGAAAAGAGCATGCAAGAAGTGATAAGTTTGTTCATGTTCATAATGTATTTTAAAAAGCTGCTAAAAAAAATTGAAAGCTATAAATAACTATTCTGCAGAAAGTAAAAATTTTTTTTAATAACTGCCAAGTCTTTGAATTATTTGGCAGCATTGGTTTATCCAACTTTCTCAGATACCATTCGAACAGCAATTAGCTGCATAGTAACAAAACATAGAAATTTCTGGAATTTCATACCACAAATTCTGTGAAGAATGCTATAAAATCAGAGTTGCTGGAATCTCTAGCAGAACTTGGGGAGTGTGTTTATATTAGCAATTGATTTATGTTATCTTTTGGTATTTTAAATGCCATGTATTTTAATAAAAAAAAATTTTTTTTTCAATGTCTTTTATTCTTGAAAAAGTCTATATGCAAAAACTGGATTTTTTTCTGTTTACTTTTGGAATTTCATCGTGGAAAATTAATCTTTGTGTGCATATTTAATATATTAATTAAACTCATTTAATTTTCCTTATTTAATTAATTTTTGTCAAATATGAGTCAAATAAAAGAGTTTTAAAAATTTGAGAAAATCCTTTTCAGGATTCTGATGATCTCTGGGCAGATGATGATTCTTTATCTGATGAAGATAGCTGGGAGACTGAATCTGAAAAGTCACTTGTTGGCTTAGAAGATGGGTGAGTTTGAATCTTAATCATGAGATGCTGATTTCTTTTTAAAATATTTCTGTAATTCAAGACTTGACTTAGAGCATTTTGTCAATTTATTATTATTATTGATATATATAGGAATAATTAATAATCCTGAAACATTATTTTTAATGAATGAAGACCCATTATTAAAAGATATTTATTCCCTATTGATGAAAATATTGATTCAGCAGAATGTAATATATAAGAATTTTCTTCTTCAGTAAAATGTCTTAAAATGATTAAATTATTTAACACTATAGTTAAATAGGTGCTTAAATTCATGCTTGTAGCTTCCTTTCCTGTTCCAGTTTAATCAAGTAGAGCTTTTACTTAAGTGATTTGTACAGCACAACTTTTAAAAATTATTTCCATCTTTAGTTTCAAAAACTGTATCTGTTAATCAGTGGAGGTTCTCCTTGGAATCAGTTAATTGTTACCTCTGTATTACATGATTCACTATAAATAGGCAGATATCGATTATTTTGAACTGAGCTAAACATAAAACAGAACCTGATATGCAGGTTCTTTAGGCTTATGCTTCAATGGATATTTGTCAATAACAAAAGTTATTATAGTAACATACACAAACTCTTTTTATTAAATATTTTTTTTTTTTAAATAGAAGTTATGGGAAATAATTTTCTTTTTTACACAAGTTTATTGCCTTTATGCAGTCAACCCAAGTCAAAAATTTCTTGCAGTTGTATTCTGATTTCTATTAGGAAAGTTCTAAGTTCCATGAGTTACATAATTGACTTAGCATTAAACTCCTTTTTACTGACTAGATGGTTCCTATAATTTCCTAAAAAAATTTTTTTATCCTCGACAGTCAGTTAAGTAATTTGAGGAGTCTAAGGATTTTAATTGAAATAAGAATGTATTTCTATAAAGAATTTTCTTGATTATGGATGCTTTTGGTTTGTTGTTTTGTAGGTAGTTGCATAATTTAATTATTTAATTTTAGTTAGTAGGTAGTAACTTATTTTTTAATAATATATACTTTTAAATATACTTAGCAGGCAAAACATAAGCAACAAATGCATTTTTCAACATACAACCATGAAATTGTCGAAGAGAGCTTTTTGCAACTAGTACAGTGAAAAGCCAGCTCAGTAGAAAGATGCATATGCAAATATCAGCATTGTGATATCAGAGGGATGTCACGCGTGTGGAATGCCCACTCTCAGTTCTAGGGCAACTTAGAAAGGACGCATTGCCAGACATTCTATTCAAGAGAAAGGGAAATCATGCGTTCATAATGGCTACAAGAAACCACCAGGATGCCTTTGCACGTGATAGAATGATCGGCAAGCTGGAAGAAGGGCTTAATTTGATGAGTGCTGCATAAAAGTTTGGAATTGACAAAAGTGTAGTTTTAAGAGCCTCCAAATCACAGCTATAGCTGTAAGAAAGGTTGGCAGTAGTCTGCCGAGGAAAACAACAGTAAATGTTAACTAATATGGCGTTCTGCACGAAAAGTGACCGGAACCAGACATCTTGCCATTGTCCTGAACGCTGCTTATCATTAACAGCAGTCCATTGTCTGTCAAGTGTTGGCTTTGTGTCAAGAACACGAAGACTAGACATCTCGTCAGTGAAGTTGCATTCTGTTATCAGTCTGGGCCATGATTCTCAGCTCTAGTTTATATGGAAAAAGGTAGGGTTCATCTCACTAACATCAAGGAAAGAGACCATTGGGGTGGTGCTTGGAGTGCGTGTGTGTCGACAGAGACTCACTTACCGGAGATCGTTACTGCTAGGAAATTATCCTCCCATATGTTCCAAGGTGTCATTGGTCTAGACTTTAGTTTTGTGTATGACAATGCACGCCCACATAGGATCTCTGAGTTTCTTGAAAATGAGGATATCTGCAGATATTCCCCTGATTTAAAATCCATTTTGGGGAGACTCCTGTCAGCAAGATTCTATTCTCATGAGAACATCAGACAGCTGAAACAGGTGCTCCTTCATGTCAAAAACTGCTGAATAATTTGGTGTTGAGTATGAACAGAGTCATGCATCCGTTGCAATTTGGGGAGTCCCTTACTTAAGGGACTTTGGTTTGTTGTTCTTCCTCGTGGCCAGACAATGTTTCTTAATAATGCCATAAAGCCTTTTTCTGCTTTGTTTCAAAATATATCTGAATAGTTTATTTTTTGGCTGCAATACTTTCTTTATCCTATAAGTACAGTATGAATTTCATGTCTTACTGTTGATTTTTTTTCGCAGAATTATGGGAAATCAAAAAAGTGATTCGAGTTTTGCACATTAGTGTCAATTGAACAAATTAATTTTATTTCTTTTGTAAATGCAACTGAACTTTGCAGAGTGACAGAAAAAGATGTGGATGGAGCTGCAAGAGATCTTGAAAGGATATCCATCAAATTGGATGACAAAGATGAAGAAAAATCAACAGAGGATATGCAGGAGAAACTTCTGGCAAATATTGAGAAACTCAGAGCTGGCATGGCTCGGCTGGAAGAAGTGTTTACTCAAAATCCGACACTCCAAACCTGCAATGTCATGAGGAGACTCTTGGAACTCTATAAGCATTGCAAGTGGGTTTCATTTCTTTTTTAATTTTATTTAATTATTCATGTGATTTAGGGGGAAAAGTATATGACGCAGAATATATTATCAATATACAAGTATAATGTACATCCTCATACCGATTCCATATATACACTTTTATTTGTAATCAACATAGTTAATAAATATCAATAATTAATTATACAATTGGATGAAGCCTCAATACCAATTTATATCGATGACTATTCATATTAAATTTATCTCGAACGTAATTCACTGACGCATGTGCCAATTTTTGTTACAAATTAAATCATATAATGTTATTTCAGACCAATTATACGACTGCTAAATAGTATAAAATAATTAGTATATGCCTTGAAATTGAACTTTTAATGTAAAAAAATACTACTATGATACTACCAAGAAAGAGGAAGCTGTTACAAAAATGCAATTTGCCCTGCTATGAAACTACCCTGAAGCTGTTAACAAAAAAAAAAATTTATTTTCAAGCCCTGTAAATATGATTTATGATTAAATCTTTCAGTGAATCAACATGTTTAATATCATGCAAACTACAATGGTACTCCCAACCAATTTTTAAACAAGAAACAAGCTATATTATTTGCCTACCCTTTTCAAAATTTTTGTAAGCACTTGTCAACAATAGGTTCAAATTCCCTGAGAGTTGCACATTTTATTTTATCATACTGACTGATCTTTAAAATTTATCAACGTATTACTAGTCTTTTCTCCTATTACTGATTTCCATCTTCTTTTTTTTTTTTAATTCTTCAGGTACTTTTTCCATAGAAGAAGCACACTCTGAAGTTAAGAAAAATTAAATTCTGCCCTTTTGGAATACAAAACTATAATATATGTACACAATTATCAACACTATATCATTTTTAGTCTCTCCTCTGTTAATTTTCATTAATGAAAAATGCTGCATAATCTTTCCTTTTGAAATGTCATTGTTGTGTGGCAATTTGAAGAGACCTGAGGATGGATCTCATACATGAATCAATTAGTATTTTACGAGATGCAGAAATTGAGGTAGATTTCTGAACTAGATACTCTTCGTACTTGGATTGATTGTAATGCTTAACTTATATATCCTTTTTACTTCTGTTTCTTGTATTTGATGGCCACAAGTTTAATTATGTATCCTACATTTAATCCAATATGTTTACTACTTCCTTCAAAACAAAAAAATTTCCAATTTTCCCCCTTCCCCTAATGGCCTGTAATTTTAAGGACGAAAATGAAAGTAATGCATAAGCAGTCTATTATATTTTCAGATCTACTAAGAATCTATGATATTCTTAGTAGGCATGAAAATATAATAGAATGTTTCATAATTATAGAAATCCTAATAGTATTTATTTATTTCTTTTTTGAATCCAAAGTCTTCTTTAATTAATATAAATCATTACATTTTATACTGTAAAAAAATAAATTTTCCAAATAGTTGAGATAAACTGCTGATTAATTGATTTTTTATGAAAGTTGGATAGTCTAAATATAGTAAAGAAAGAGGAACTAATCAATAAAAGATTGATGTATATTTCTCACCTATATGCAAATGTAGGAGAATGAGAATGAGTATGAGAATAAGTTCTTAAAAATCTCGCAGACATGCTGTTCTATTTTATCTTCCTTTCCATGTGTGTTCTTTAAAAACTTTTGGATGAAAAATGAAGTAAAGTATTTGCATTTTTCTACAAAACAAAATGTAAATTTTTCATGAAGGGATATTAATGAAAATTGAGAGGTATTTAACACTTATTATTGTGCAACTGATAGTTATTCACAATTTATGTAGCCATTTTCTATCTCATAAAAAAGCAACCTCTTCTCAATTTGAAACTAAACTTTTGTTGTAGGCGGAAATTAGATTTTTGCATGCCTTTTATGAATATATTTTGCAAGGTCTTGGATCAACTTCTGGGCACCACTTACTTCCACGAGCGGCATTTGCAATCCCTTGTCGAGCGACTGAAGCATCGTGGGCGTGTCAACAGCATTCAGCATATGGCTGACCAGATATTCCGCCTCTTTTCTTCAACTGAGGCGAATGATACCAGGGAGGAGGTGACGACAGATTCTGAGAAGATGAACTTGAATGACTCGTCTAAAATTGACATAGATATTCTAATTGATACTCCTCAAACTGAGGATTCTCTTAAAGTTAAGAGCATCAATCAGACTGATTCTGCAAAAGTAGATATAGACATTTTTATAGAATCTCCAACCAAAGAATCCACGCCCTTACTTATGAATCATTGTAATGTGAATACTTGCGGTCATGGCAATGAAGATGGGACGCATCGTAAACCACTGTTGTCACCAGTGAGTCCCACGTCAAGTGAACCGCGTAATCTCTGTCAGCAACTGTGTGCCATCTTGAAGTCGCGTCTCCTCAAGGCGCACGAAGATGCTGAGATGAGGTTTGGAATGCCCAGGAGCGAGACGGATGCTCTTTTGGCGGCAGAAACAGATCTCGGCATGCCTCCAGAGGTAAAAGCAGACAAAGAATCACCCGCAGAACAGAAAATAACAGTGGAAAAACCTCATGTTGTGGCTGCTGAAGAAACTTCAGAAACGAGTCCTACTGGACAAGGTATGATAATTCTTTTTACTTTCCAAGTAGTTGTAAAATGTTATAAACTCTATTTATTTTTCAGTTAAATCAACTTTTTTTCATTGGTACTTTTTTCTTTTTTAGGAAAAAAATATTGTATCTAAATTATTTCTGTAATAAATTATTAAGTTCTCTTATCAAACAATCTCTTTAATTCTCTGATTGCTATGGTGTTTGCGATATGATCTTTGAAACATTTCGGAAGGCTGTTCTATTCCTTCTTCTTCTTTTTTTTTTTTTTTCTCTAATTTGCGAACAAATTATGTGAAAATTGTGTATAAAACTGACATACTTGCTTTTTAAGATTCTGCATGGTTGTTGATTCATCTCAAATGGGAAAACAATAGCTTAATATGTTTATAATGTTTGTGGTGGTTCTTGAACTGTAGAAACTGAAGCTTTAGATAGATTAAAAAAGAGGGCATGATATATTTCTTCACATAATTATTGTAAATCATTTTTAAAAAAAAATGAACAATAAACCTATGAAAAAAAATTTCGAGTAACAGAGCTTGTAAGTTATCTTAATTTTTAAGAACATTTTTAACTTTTTTTCAATTTATTTTAATGATTATAATTTATTAATATGAGAAAGAAAATAAAAATGTAGATTTCTAAGATAATCTGTAAATGTAAAAATTTCGTTTTACTAAAAATGTTTCTTTGTTTATATTGTTATATTCAACATATGATTCAAAAATGTACTTTGATATTATTTCATAATATTATTGAAGAAAAGAGAGAAAATAATAAAAATATTAAACAAACTTATTTTTTTAAGAATGTTGTGTTTTTTATAGTCAAAACTTTTTTTCTCTTCTAATTTCTTTTAAGAAATTTCTAATCATTTTATCATTCCAGATACGTCATTTTTAACCCTTTTATTATTTACTGTTAATTTTCAGAATAAAGTATCAAGATGTGATATGAGAAAATAAACTGATCAGTTTATCTTACTGCCTATCCTATCCTACTTTAATTTTCTTTCATTTGAATTTTTATTTCCATTTCTACAGAACAATCAAAAGACTCGTAAAATAACTTTGTATGCCTGTCCATGTTTAACTTTGAATACAAATTTTATATAACCTTGTTGATTTGATGAACCTGTAAAAACGGCTTGTTTCAATTTAATTAATCTTGTTTATTATAATTTTTTGTTTTTATTCAAATAGCATTATCCAAGAATTATATTTTTTTTTTTCTTGCTGTGAATTACACACAATGAATGATGCACTTGTTAATGAAATGTGTGTTTTTAAATAACAGGTGTTTTTTTCTGTGTTGGAATCAGTTCCTGACAACCACAAGTATAAGCTGAGCATCTTCCAACCTGTAGAGCCTTGTGCCTTCTTCAGAATGATAAAAAAAAGAGGTGAATCATTTTTGATTATAGACATGCATTTAAAATAAAACTATCCTTTGTATTTTTACATTTAAATTATGCATTTTTTTCTTTTTTTTTTTTTTTTTTAATTTACAGAATACCTGATGTATCACTAAATAATCTATTAAAATATTAAAGAAACAACCTTTAAAAGAATGAAAATAGCAATTTCAGTATCAGCTTAAATAATATCTTAGAATTCTATGAGTAAAAATAAAGACATGAAGCATTAAAGATTATACAAAAGTAAATTAGATGATTTTTCTGAATGAGTTCTTTATTGATTCCATGAATGTCACTAATATCATTTATTTTAGCTTCAGAATATTATTTATTTTTATTTTTAAACCATATAAACTGTGGTGAAATTTATTTAGCATTTTAAAAGGTATATCATTGTTGATGTTTTTGTTTGTCATTTTTAAAATTTCTTTAACCATTATGTCTCTCACTATCAGTACAAATTGGATTCATTCCTATGAAAAACGATGAGTCTACAAAATGTATAGAATGAAAATAATTTATTAATGTATTGTTACTGGCATTGTAAAAAATTTAAAACTGTTTTGACGGATGTAAATTAAGATTAAATTTTGCTCTTGGCCTTGGAATCAAATTAAACCTTTAGTTTCATTGTAATAAATAATATTTTTTAAAAAAAGCAAATAAAGTATAATTTTTATTATGCTGTTGGCTTAAGCACCATGTCAGGGGGATTTGAATTGAAAGTTATTCCATTAAGTTAATTATATTCGCTATATAGGCAAGCTGGATTTTATAATAATAATAATGAGAAACTGAATATTATAATTTTCTGTCTAATCTGCAGATTATATGTTAAAATCCTCTGAAGTCTTTGAAATCACTCCTGAAAATATTTCTTTATTAACAATAATGGACTGACAACAAAATGTCAAAATATGTAGAGCATGTTGAAGATAGTATATATCAATATACATTGTATGCTTTTATTTCTCATGAGAATTTTTTCGAAAGTAAGCATTGTGGCTTGCACATTTTAATGAAGGCTTTTTTTTACTATAAACTAATTTATGCTTTTTATATTCTTAATTGTAATCTTTTTTAAATTAAATTTTTAAATATTAAGCCTATAATACAATATTTTTTTCTATTTCTGCTAAAGCTTTATCATTAGATGATGACCATTCTTTGCTTATTATTTAGCAGAAGTTTTTATAATTAAATTAGAGTAATTTTAATTTCTTAATGATTTGAGTAATCTCATCTTTGCTAGGGTCAACTGTGCACAGGTTCTAATCATCTGCTCTGTAGGAAATGGTGTTGAGGCTCAATCACATCAGCAGGATCATTTAAGATACCGTATTGCCAAATGGCACTTTTCCCATGTCACATAGGATTGCACCAAAAAATGATTTTCATTAAAAAAAAATTTTTTTGTTAGCAAGTTTCACCCATTAAAAAAAAAAAGGGGGAAGTGTTTAAAGATGCTTGGAATAAATTAGAAAATAAAATCAACAATAGTTCAATCAAAATATAAATATGTTTAAAGATCCAAAAAAATTTCTTTACGATTTTCATGATGTTGAAGGAATTCCCAAGTACAAATGCATTTCTAAAGCCTTTTTGGTAATTTCACACACAAATGAGAATGTTTGTAGAAAAATTGAATATTTGATGCAATTTTGGAATTTTAAAA
This sequence comes from Caerostris extrusa, assembly GCA_021605095.1. Taxonomy (NCBI): domain Eukaryota; kingdom Metazoa; phylum Arthropoda; class Arachnida; order Araneae; family Araneidae; genus Caerostris; species Caerostris extrusa. The sequence goes on along the minus strand of BPLR01000087.1, from coordinate 43,676 downwards.
CTTTTTAAGTGTAATGAAAGGAAAAAAGTATCATTTCTTCTTTTCAGAAATAATATTATCAATGTTTTTTTTTTTTTTTAACTTTATTCAAGAATATTAAATTTGACAGGCAAAATAAAAATTGTTACATATAATCAATGTAATTTCGTGTTCAATGTATAGTTGTTAGGTTTTATTGAGCGAAATAACTGCAAAAGGAACTGATATAAATATTTGCAGAAATGACTTAATGCATTTTATTTATTTGAAAAACTAAATATCCTATTTAATATATGTATAGTGACTTTATGTGTTATTAATCAGAGTATATAAAGTTCAAGTTGTTTTTGAGCTGTTAGGGTAATATAATGGTAAATATTAATCACATTTTCCCTTTATCATAAGTCATAAATTGCATTTTTAGAATAGAAATTGGCATCTATTGCATATGTTAATTATGCTTGTAATTCGAAAGTCTAAAAGTTTTCTAAACTTTTTATTTTAGATGAATTTACTAAAGTCATCTTTACCTGAAGGAATCATTGTCAAGAGTTTTGAAGACCGAATCGTATGTATGATATAATTTAACAACATTAACAATTTTTTTTCTAAAATTTTATAGGTGAATTATAAGTTTTCATTTACTTTGAAGGACACTTAACTTTAAAATTTCAATATTCTGATAAGAAAAGTTAATATCGATAATTGTGTTTGGACATGAACATTTAATTGACAATTAAACTGAATTACAAATGTAAAATTTTATTAAAAATAATTTTCAACTTTAGAACTCTGGTGTAAAGTTACGATATAAAATCACAGAATATGATATCAAAAGCTATGTGATGGTAGTATTCAATTACCCAAGAGTAAGTAAAAGCAAATCATTCTTTGACTAAAGGGGGAGTTTAATAATTCAGAATTGTGTTAGAATATATTTTTCATTATTAACACTATTTAGCTGCATAGAGTTGTTCAAAATTCCAAAGTTGTAACTTTAGCTCTCGGTGATTTCCATTACCTAAAGGTCTTCCTAATGTTTCATTGAATACTTCAGTCCTGAACTCGAAGGTGGCACAATTCCATGCACAAGATTTAAAATTGCTCTTCCCATGCTTGCATCAAAAGTGCTTGTAGTCAATGAAGAAAGTGTCATTGTTAATACAAAGGGTGTGAAATTGCTTATTTTTATAACCAGGTCTGAGATGGGTCACTTTTATTTGAAAAAAATGTCTGAAGGGATGTGTGTCTCGTATCAAGCATTTACAAATTTAAAGATTTTGCTAAAGTTGAATAAATAGATGATGAATTTCTTGGATAGAATGAATGAGGAAAAGCAATTCTGTAATTGCATCCTGAAACGGTAATCGTACTTGCAGTGAAAAGAGCACAATTGGCGAACACCACTGTTTGACTAGGATGCAAAGTATGAATAACTACAACCCTATTTATCTTGAAATATGTACTGTTGAAATTTAATTACACTGTTTGCATTTTATCAAACATTACCATGCACACATCAAGAAATAGAGGAGACATTTTATATTTATTTAAACTATTTTCAACTGAAGGTTTTAAATGACATTCATTGTCAATAAATTAAAAATATTATATAAGTACTCTAAAAGCAAAAAAAAAAAAAAAAAAATCTGAATTTAGATTGTGACATATGTTCATTCAACAGCAATCTTGTTAAGAAACAAGCTGACCTTTTCCCCATCCTTCAATATGTATGAAAAAGTAATGTACTTATAAATGCTTTTAATCATAGATTCATAAAATTTTGCTGGTGTATTTTAACATCTATAGACATTTTCATTATTTGAAACTATAAAATTTTAATAAAATTTCTGAATGATTGGAACTTTTAACAATCATTGAACTCTAAAGAATGTCATTTTTTAACTTGTAAAATTATATTGATTTTGATCAATTTATTTTCAATTAAATTGTCAAAAATATTTTGTTTTTATTCAAATAAACGATTTAAATTGTTTTGTCATACAAAATTATTTTTAAGTAGAAAATGTTTCCCAATTGTGAGGATAATTTGGGTCATTCATGACTACAAATTATTATCAAATAATAACTACATTTCTTTTAGGTCATTCAATGGGTTGGTTGAAAATTGTCTGTGAAATTTAAGGACAGGGATTCCTAGGTGCCCTATCTCAAAATGTTCATTCAAAATTAGGATTTCTGTTGTTCTAGTGGCAAATGACTTGAATCAAAGTACTTGAGATTGGAAAACAACCTACAAATGTTTCTATTCCTCAGTAGTTGTTTCAAAAGATTCAAGTGAGGATTGACAGGATTATAATTTCAAATTAATTACGTAACTCTTTATAATATTTTATGGGTAGCTCAAAAATGTATGCTAAATTAAATGTTCTGCGATGAATGAGTTCTATCTCTTCCCAGCCATACCCATTCTCAAAGATCTACCAATAAATACAAAAATGGATTCTTCGCAGGATCTGTACTCTGTGCTGATCAAAGGCCCCCAGAGGACTCCGTACGAAGACGGCCTGTTCTTCTTCGACTTCCAGCTACCTGCGGACTACCCCAGGGTGCCACCCCTGTGCCACTACATCTCCTACTGCTCGGACCGCCTCAACCCCAACTTGTACGAGGGGGGGAAGGTGTGCGTCAGCCTGCTGGGCACTTGGGGTGGGAAGGGCACGGAAATGTGGAATCCAGTCACTTCGAATCTTCTCCAAGTCATCGTTTCCATCCAAGGTATCAGCTTTCTTTCATTGTTTTCATACATGGCAAACTATTTGTTAGTATAAAAGATGACAGATGGCGCCACGAACAAGAGATGTAACTCCATATAAGGCTGTTGTCTTGTACGTTGATTCGAATGCAAGAGCAAGGGCAAGAAAGGGAGTTGCTGATGGCGGGTGGTGGTTCGATTAAGTATTTCTGGTACCAATAAAATTCATATATATATATATAATCAAGTGAAAGTTGTGTCAATGAGTGATAACAGAAAAAGAAGATAACACTAGTAATAATCTAGTTATTGTTTGTTCTCATAAATTTCTATTGTAGTTTTCATTTCCCTTATAAAGTTTCTTTAAAATTCCATCTGCTAATATATTTTGTGTAATTAAGTGTGACTAAGAAGGTTCTGGATTAAAAAAAGAAAATAATGTCCTCATGTGATTAAAAATAATTCATCTTCTCGACTGATATGAGGATCAGCTTTTTCTAAAATTTTTATTATTCTTGCCCTTTCAATTTATAAACAACACAGTGGTTTCAAGTATTTTCTTGACAATTTTGAGATGGATGCTGTTTCATCTCAATTTATCCAAATGACGTTTAAAATAAAAACAGACGGCATTTTATTGTTTCACTGATATATCTTTGTAATTAAATTGACCAAAACAAAAAATATATATATTCACTAAGACAACAGGTCATACCTGAGAGTTTTAAAGTAATCCTCTTATAAAACAATCATTTAAAAACTTAATGAAATTGACTGTGGCTTCCCTGGTTTTACTTTGTTTAAAAGTAGTATTTATAAATCAATGGTTTTAGTAGGAAAAAAAATTTGAATGAAATTGAATTGTAATTAAATTTTCTTAAATGTAATTTAGTAGAAGCCAACTTGACAATCTATCATTTTAATTTGAATTATTGCAGTCTACTGACCTTCATTCAGAACCAGGGTCATGCATCCCTACAACTCTAAGGGAACTCATTCTGGATAGAAATTCAAATGATTGAAACTTGTACATATTAAACGAGAAACACTGCTGAAAACAAAGGTGATCATTTCTGTGAAAATGCGTGCAGTGTTGTGTTGCCGCGTGAACATCTGCATCTGCGAGAAGAAAAAAAATTGAAAAGCGAGTACAGAACTATTAATGTCAAATTAATGTTTTAATTTTCACTTGTAACTATTACTTTCTTTGAGTCCAATAAAAAAAAGGGAATATTTCAAATATATTTAAAATTCCTATGCAAAAGAACATTTTCAAAAACTTTCAATGTTAAAAGATATAACACTGATAGTAGTAATAGAGAGAGAGTGTTCTTATTCAGGACTGATTCTGGTGTGTGAGCCCTACTACAACGAAGCCGGTTATGAGCGCCAAAAAGGAACGCAGCTCGGAATGGAGAACAGCAGGATGTACAACGAGATGGTGGTTCTGAAGCTGGTGCAGGTAACTCTACACCTTACAGCCTTCCCTCGTGCCTTAGCCCCCTTTCAGTCCCAACGCAAACAGCATAATGTCATAGTTTTTGTTAAAATTTATTCCATGAAGCTTTTTTTTTAATAGCATGTCACCTAATATTTTAACTATTAAAAGATATTCTTTTATTGCAATTGAAATTCCTCCTCTCTACGATGATGCGCTTTTGAATGCACTCGACTTGGTGGCTTTTATACACGATCAGTGCTAGGACTGGGGCCTGAATGGCCGAGTGCCACTGGTTTCGGGTTCGAGTCCCGGCGGGGCCATGGATGTTTGTAGTGGTTCGAATCCACTTTAAGTCGTAGGTCCTGGTCTCCTATCACTGTAAGAAGTCAGACTTCTGCCTACGGGTGCTCCATCAGAACAGAAGCTGCACCCATCCTCCCATGAGGCACATGACAACAACAACATCAGTGCTAGGACTCTAATTAAATATTAAATAATACCCTATTTCGTTATAGATATTTATTTATTTAATATTAAGTTTTTACATTTTTGAAAATTTATTACAAAGTGCCCGTGTCAAAAAAAAACACACGATTTGCCCTGGAAGGGGGATGTATATTGGTAATAGTGTTGGTTGATCTTGCTGTGAACTCAAAAGAAACTGTTATTCATATGTCGGTTGGCTTTTCATGAACTTCATCTTGTGTCTTTTCATAAACTGCTTTATTTTTATAAAAGTATATGAAAGGGTTTATAGTTATCCATTGTAATTAAAATAAATATAAATAAATCCATCGTAAATTAAATTGCAATATCTGATTGTATTTATAGTCGTGAAACTTTCAAAAAAATGTGGGAAAAGCTCAATTTTCTTAGTTATAATTTATACATATGTTAATGTTTTTAACAATTTTTAATGGGTTTTTTTATCAAATCATATGAAGATTACAAATTTTTTTATGTGCTGTAATGAACTGAACTGTTTAGCTCAAGACAAAAGTTATATTTGTATTATTACGAATTGGAACATACAAAGATAATGCATTTTAGGAAATGAAGATAATATAAAAAAAAAAAAGAAACATTTCCTTTATAACAAAGGAAATGTTTCTTTTTTTTTTTTCTATTATCTTCATTTCCTAAAATGCATTATCTTTGTATTACCCTCAATAAAAGTTATTTGAAATGTGGCAAACTATTTCCAAAATATTAAAACTACTCGCTAATAAATCAAGTTATGACCAAAAATAATTGTTTTGGTAATAAGTTCAAGAATCTTTCTGTTTTCAAGTGTCAAATGGATACCAATTCCCTTGCTGCTTTGTCAAGTTCAATTTAAAAGTCTCTAAAAATATTGAACTGTTGAATTTAATTTCATAAAGTATATATATCTTAAGTCGGTTAACTCAATACTATTTGATGTTTAGTAAATCTGTGAGTTGTAAAGCAGTCAAAGAAAATGTTAATTAGTTTGCAGTATCTGCTAATAAGAGAGGGATTTTTTATTTTATTTTAACACGAATAAAAATTGACATTGATGTTCATATATATTTAAATCAGTGATTCTCAAAGGGTGTGCCTTTCAAGATACCCAGTGGTATTGCAAAGAAATTTGTATAAAAATAACTCTAATTACTTTTTTCTTGTCAATTTTCCCATTCAAAGGCAATTCACTTTTCTGGTTGCTTTTTTTGTTATTGTTCACATAAAAAGTGCCAAACAGTAATAGTTTTACTAGATGTTTCCATGATTGGTTACTAGAAGTGTTAGCACCTATGTGATTTTCAATATTAAAAAATTTCAATTGCATCCTATGAGATTCCTCTGCCTGTAAGTCTGTGAGTGTCAACTAGCGAAGAATTACTGGTTATGTCTACTGATTGTGGATTTAGAATTGAACATGAGAAATTTGTTTCTTGAAACTGTCTTATGAAAGAATGCCAATGCCCTAAAAAGCTCCTATTTATGTGGATTGAGATTCATTGTAATGAAGTGTACAAAGCGATCCAAATAATGAAGAAATTACTTCAGGCTCCTCATAAAAAGAATAAATAAATTTAAAATGTTTATTTCTTTTTTCTCTGTAATATTTGATTTAACTATTAGAACACATTTTCTCAGAAATTTGTACAGAGTGTAGAATTTAAATGGCTTTAAAGAACCACTAGAACCACTGATTTTTAAATAAATATTAGATAATTTGCTTTTAAAGGGGAATGGATTTAAAATGAATAGATTTGAACTGTTATAGAATTCATATTTTAACTTTCATTTGTCCATTTCTAGTCGATGACCAAGCTGATAGTCTCTCCACATGAGGTGTTCCAAAAAGAAATATCTGAACATTTTCAAAGTCAGTCTTCAAAGTAAGTAATGGATGATATTCATTTTCAGAACATTTAAACATTTCTCCTTGGTGCATTCATTTTTATGTATTCATTTTGCATATTATTCAGTTTTGTAGGAAATGCTTTTTAATGCTGTCAATAGGGTTTCATAAGGTATATGAATTTTAAAATAGAATGAGTACCTGATGTATGTAGGAAAAACAATGTATCAAAGATTATTTCTCGAGCAAAAATGTTTTCTCTCAACTGTCCAATATGCGACAGCTTCCATTCGTTCGGATGATTTCCACGCAGTTTCAGGAAGCATCTCTCCATTCGAACCTGTTTCTTACAAAGACTCTACTTTTCTTGAGTTTTTAGCTCATAGGTACTGTTGAGAAGCAATTTTCACCTACTCTCAAAGATAGCGCATCATTTGTTATTATAAGGTAATGTCATTATCTAAAGGTAATTTATAATGTGGCATATATATTGTTTTGTTGAAAAGCCACTTTACATGAATTGTTTTTGTTTTTTTTATGTATGGTTTCTGTATTGAGGAGGAAATGACTATTAAATTGGGTGAAACTATGCATTTTTTTGCCTTTCTTTTTGTCTGTCATCTCGACAGGCACCAAGATTCTTGTTGCATTCAAAGAAAGCCAATGCCATCATTTTATAGGCAGGCATCTTATAGTTGTAATTATTTGGCAAAAGATGAGCAGTTGATGCACATTTATGTTTAATGAAAAATGTATTTTATGTTGCCGTGCATGGAATATTCATGCAGTTGTTTTACAGGTTCATCGGACGGTTAGAGAAGTGGTTGGAAATCTCTGAATCTTACAATGCCGAACATCCAATGTCTCCTACTTCGCCTTCCACCTTCAAAGAAATCCACAGCAAAAGTGAGTCATTCCTTTAGCATTGGCTTTTTATTCGTTTTGTTAAGGACCATTCACAATGCACGAACGTAATTTTTAAAAGGATCAAATAATGTGTATTATATGCAAACAATGTTTGGCTATAAACTTCCCTTTTACAAATGGGTCTGTTTGAATTTGAGCATAGCTGAAAATAAATGACCCAATTTCTTAGATGTCTTATAGAAAGTAATAAATGGTAAGTGAAAATGATTTAGATTTTTAAATTGAGTTCTTTTTCTAAGAGCTTTGGTTGTGTACGTACATGATGGATTCTGTAGTCCAGCATTCAATGGGGTTTTCTTGTGACAATTTGTGTCTGTAGTCCTCTATTGCTGGGTGATAACATGGCACTGCCCATGTTTTCGCCAGTGTTTATTCTAATGTTAGTTTTTTCGCTTCTGTACAGTGTAGATCATCGTAGATTTGTGTAGAATTTACAGCATTTTTTTCCCCCTCATTTTCATTGTCATTGTACAATGTTATTAATTTTCTTTAAATAATAGAATATTCAATTAAATAAAATGAATTCAATGTTGCTAAAAGGACAAAATACTTTGATGGATATTTGTGTCATCTACACTGGCTTAGAATGTGTCTGTATTGAAATTCGATAATTTGGCACGACTGTGATTCCAAACATGCCGAATTAAAGCAGGACCAGTCATTCCTCATGACAAAATACTTTTTCTGTACTTACATTTATGTCATAAAAAAATTGTAATATCCCCCAAATTATTCTAGAAAACTTTTATCATTAAATAATTGATATCATGATTCTAAATGCATGTTAATAAATTTTCAAACTATCAAAATATTTTTATTATATAATTAAGTGGTTAAAGTGGATGTTTTTTTTTTACTTGTGATTCTAATTTTATGTTTTTGTTTTTGGCTAATATTTCTATTAATAGTTTTATTTAAAACTTCTGCTTTAGTTATGCGAACACATTGAGTTTCCGAATAAAAAGATATAAAATCAACTTTTCGTAAATAATAAGTTTTTTGATTTATACATTTTAAAAATATACTTTCATATTGGTTAATAAGTTTTTAAAAAAGTATTTTGTTAAGTTTGAAAATGATTTCAACATTCTGTGGGCCGTTTAAATGACCACTGTCAATAATACTTAAATATTCTTTAATATCTAACTTAAAAACTGCTCCATCACACAAATTAAATGTTTTATATAAAATAACCAGAATGCTTTGATTATCCAGAGAATTTATCTGATTTAAAAATTTGAATTTACCTTCAGATTTAAAACTTTCTAACAAGGGGCCTACTGTAAAAATTACTACTTAAGAATTTCTTATAAATTAAGCAAGAGTTTTTCTTTCTCGTTGGCAATTTTTTTGGTATTTTTTATTGTACGCATCTTAAAATATTCCGAGAAGGAAATCTTTCCTCCCCATTCTTCAATTACAAGGGGTTCTGCCGACCCACGAGTTTAAAAGCATACCTGTCATGAAAGAAAACAGCAATTGAAATAATTTTCTTTTTCTCTTTCAGCTTCTTCCGATGCTCCCCTGCCCGAGTTCCCCCTCATCCCCGCCTCGAAGGGTTTCTGCCTCACCCTCCGCAAGTCTCTGGCCGACTTCCAGGGGGTCCTGGCCTCCCCTCCTCCCCCCAGCTAGTCGCACCTGTTCCTCACACGCAATAAAAGTGTCGTTTTGTTCATTTTTAATTATTTATTGAAAAAAAGTTTTGTCTTTGAAGAAAAAACTGTTTCGCCCTTTTAGTTTAATTTTTATTATTATTAATTATTACTGTGTTCTAGTCTTTTTTTACAAAATTTTGTGTGCAGAAACATTTCTTCTATAAGTGTTTTATTTTAAATTTGCTGCAAGTTTTTTTTCCCATTTTTATGAGCATGCCGAGTCACATTTATGTATATAGATAAAAAAAAAACTATTTTGGGAAAATATAGAGGATTCGCTTATTTCAAAAAAGATCCTCAATTCTGTAAAAATAGAGGTTCCCAGTACTCAAAGATTTGAGTTGTGTGTAAATTTTTGTTGTCAGTCGAGATGTTCTTTTCAGAGCTGCGTATCGTGAGCAGAGTGAAAGCTGAAGTAGTGTGGCTGTTTGCTTAAAAACATTTTGTCTTAAATGATAGTGAGGGGGAGAGAATATAATTTTTCATGCTGTTTGAAATAAATTTTTAAAAAAAAGTCGTTTTCATGTGTTGATAAAATCTGTGTCAATAAATAGCTTTCATCTTTTGTAAATTTCAAAATTATTTCGAGTCATGGTTTGTTTTACATTTCTATGTGAATACTCTGATTGTTGAATGATGTAACACTCAATGTTAAAAAGTATCTTCTTTGAAAAATGCATGATTTCTGTGACATTCCTTAAAATGCTCTTTTTGAATTCAAACCGGTCGGATATGAAATGCAAATGCTGCTTTTTAGCCCAGTGAATGTACTGTGAACAACAACAACAGCATCTGAATCTGAATGTTGTAAATATGTATATACGAATCTGAAATGAGTTCTAGAGAGCTGCTGATTAAAATTATACTTTATTAAACAATGTTTCTGTTTCTCGTGTATCTCTGACTTCATCGATCACTGGAATCAACACATCGTTTCTCTACATGCACAGTCAGCCAAAAAGAAAAATCATGGTTAGTCACAATGGGAATCAACTTGCATGCAGTTGATTAATAAAATTAATTAACAGCTAACTCAAAAATTTTCCTTCGTCGAACCTAAAGGATAAACTAAGACTTATAACACTATCTATATACACTCAAGAGCCAAAACATTATGACCACCCCTACATTTTGCAATGAACTCGCCTGGATGACGTCATCAGGTGGAAGTGGTATTTAACTGCTGCTGGAGAGTCTGAAGAATCATTCTTTCACTTACTTCTGTGTGTGATGGGAACACACACAGAAGTAAGTGAAAGGTAACAGGTGGTCATAATGTTTTGGCTCTGAAGTGTATATATATATATGCTGATTCGGCATATGATAAATAATATATCCCCCTTTTTTGTTCTAAAGCTTTGTTTCATCAAAACTCACAAAAAATTCCAAAAATTGCTCTCGGTTAATCTATCACTTATGACATTCTCATGACGATCATTCAGTGTTAAGAGCCATACCCTTATACAAGTGACTACTTCGGCCATTGAGTGAGTTTTCTTGTACCCGAAAGCTATGACTGTAACCTTAGAGCTGCCTACTTTATCACCCAGTTGGACAGTTTATAAATTTGCATGCACAGTTTAAACATTTTTTTATTTCCATTGGCAGATTATGAACAGTTACAGCAAAAAAGAACAACGAAAAAAAACCTTACAACAACAACAACAAAACATGCTGAAACAGAGTTCATTAATCTAACAGTAATGCCAAGTTGCAGATCTTTTAGCCACTCAAAAAGTGTTACCAGGTGCACCACGGGGAGGTAGATCTTCTGCACACCCCAGTTTAAACATATGACTGTGCATAAGCACATTTTTTTAATATGCATGTAGGACATGAACTACAGAAAAACGCACAAAATAAATAAAACAAAACTATGATCCGTCGATTGACTGTATCCTGATGGGCATCGGTAGGATTAAATGTCCACTGATGTGTAACGAAAGAAAAAAAAAAACTGTGTAAATGCCAGCAATTGTATCAAAATTTTATAATACAGGTTGATCAGTTTGACATTTTCGGAGTGAAATAATCCTTTGTGTTTCTTTTCAACACAGATCATCACAAGACTTTTGTAACACTTTATCTGTGCGCGTTAAATGGGCTGAAATAAACAGGGATAGTATTCGAAACATGCGTGAAAATAATGTGAATGACATATTTCAGAATTCCAATTAGGATTTTTTTTTTTTTTTTTATATGCATGTCAACTACTACTTAATAGCTGTGTAAAAGAAAAGAACGGTTTTTTAAAAAAACCTTTTAATATTTTTTTAAATATAAGTTTAAAAAAATTTTGTTACTTTTATGTAAATGTAACCCATTTTATATTAAATCAAAGACCAACATAGTTTGGATTGAAAAAATGTATTCCCATAATTTAGGTAAAAGCAAATGATTCATTCATTTTTCTTAAAAAATGTATTTAACTATGCATGTTAAAAATTTTTTTTTTTTTTTTAAATTAGCTTTTACTTTTTTATTTTCAGAAAAATATAAAACTCGATTATTTTTGAAAAATATAATGAATATTTTTAAAATAAGAAAAATGCAATTGAAATGACTAAAATCTCAAACGAGCTAAATTATTTCGTAGTTAATTTTCCGAATTTGCGCCGGAGTAAACATATCTAGAATTATTATTTTTTTATATTTGGAAGCAAGGGGCCAGAATGGCCGAGTGGCTGGAGCTCGGTACCACAGGTTTCGGGTTCGAGTCCCGGCGGTGCCATGGAAGTTTGTAGTGGTTCGGAATCCACTTTAAACCGTAGGTCCCGGTCTACTAGGATCGTTACTCCGCGGCTTATCTTTAAGTGACACGCGCCCTCATTGTAATGCAAAGTGAGTGACGTCTGTGCAGCGTTTGCCTTAGGCCATCCAAGACCAAGCTGTCTAAGTGTTTGCCAACTGCATTAGAAAGGAAAAAATATATATATATTTAGAAGCAGGTTCCTACTTTGCACTTTCTTAAATATTTTGAAAATTTTTTAAAATATATTATATTTTATACACACACCCAATACTGTAAAAATGTTAGTATGCTATAATTCATTATTTTTTTCATAACAATTTGTTTTTTAAAAAAATCTGTCGACTGATAGCAATGCAAAATGGTTTGTTTGTGTGTGTGACTGATCCCTCAGTGTCCTGCAGTGGGATCCTCCATCCATGAGTTATCTACTCATGGATGGAGGGAAGGGAGCAGCTTCTGTTGTGGTGGAGCACCCGTTGGTAGAAGTCTTGACTTTTGCTCCGTGACGCTCTTACAGTCATAGAAGACCGGGACCTACAGCTTAAAGTGGATTCCGAACCACTACAAACATCCATGGCACAGAGCGCTAGACACTCGGCCATTCAGGCCCCAACTTCTTTCTTTCATTTTATATATATTTAATTAACAAATAATTTATTATCCGATCGATTGCCGATGGATATAAGTTGGTAGAATAAATAAATAAAAAAAATAGAATCAATGAAAGACAGTTTAATAAAAGACTTCTTTATCATTTTGTAATGCATTGATTTGTTCGTCGTGTCATGATAGAAAATGTAATCAAAAGTTCGTGTGTTTTTTTCTGCCATTTATTTAATATTTTTCTCAACTACTTAATCATACAATAGCACATAAAAAAGAATCACACGACACGAATGAAATTGATATGATGAATGCATTAATTGATAAAACTGCAAACTTTTCACCTATTTTGTTTTCAATTTGTAATTTTTATCATTTTAGAATGTGCCGTTTTATACATCTCCCTTTATAAATACTATTAAACTCTAAAAATATATAGTGGTTTGTTAAATTAGAAAGAATTTGTGTTTTTTGACAATTTTTTAATATAAAAAGACATATCATAAACACAAATTGTTATCTTTTTAATAAATATATATAAATTATAACATATAAATATAGTTCACATAAGATACACTCAAGAGCCAAAATATTATGACCACCCCTACATTTTGCAATGAACTCGCCTGGTTGAACGTGGAAGGCACGTGATTAGGTGGAAGTGGTATTAATCCATGCCAAGGCGGGTTGAAGCTGTGTTGCGCGCCAAAGGTCGTTATTGATAGGGGGTCAAAATGTTTTGGCTCTTGAGTGTATGTTGGATCCTTGTAGGACCTCTCATTACAGATGAAATCTCCGCTCAAAAACCCCAAGCACTGTACAGTTGGTCTTCTATTCTTAAACTTCCCTTGAACTAAAATTTTTCTGTAAAAAAAAACAAATACATATCAGCAAATAACAGATGAACTGAAAAGTTCGTTGGCTTACATATAGATGGCGCTACTAGTATTAACTCCATATGATTTTTAGTTAGCCCTAACCTTCAAAAGACACGTGTATACATTTGACAGCTGTTGCGCTATTAGGATGTGAGTTATAGCATTTTTAGTGTTCATCACGTGCAGTCCACTCGGCTGACTGTCGATTGGACTCCGGTGAAAAGGATGAAGCCACGTTTCATCCATTGTCACATATCGACGCAAACATTCGGGTTTATTACGATAGAACAGCTCCAAACACTGCTCAGAATCATCCATTCGTTGTTGTTTTCGGTCGATTGTGAGCTCTGCGCGGCACCCACTTTGAACAGGGCTTTCGCATATCCAAGTATTCATTCACGATATGTCCAACACGTTCCTTTGATATCTTTAGGGTCTCAGCTATCTCAATCCACTTCACTTTACGGCTATCAGAAATTATTTTGTGGACATTTTGGATGTAACAGCCTCTTTGGGGTGTGCATCATCCTCGGTGCTCATTTCGCCTCGTTTAAATTTAGCAAACCCCTTCTCTTCAGTTGATTTTCCTGGTGCAAGGTCCGAATAATGTTTATCAAGCCAAGCCTTGGCTCCAATAGTATTTTTTTTTTCGCCAAAAAGCAATGCTTTGTTAACACACGAAATTCCTTTTCATCCATTTTTTCAAACTAACAAAAGTTGCTTCACTAAAAATGCTGTAACTCCCATACTAACAGTGCAACAGCTGTCAAATTTATACACGTGTCTTTTGAAGGTTAGGGCCAACTAAAAATCATATGGATTTAATACTAGTAGCGCCATCTATGTGTCAGCCTATGAACATGTCAGCCCAACTTATATTCGTCATATTGTGGGCAGCACTCTTTCACACGAATATTAAAACTCATTAAATCCAAACTCTTCGGATAATTGAAGGCTAACTAAAAATCATATGGATTTAATACTAGTAGCGCCATCTATGTGTCAGTCTACGGACATATCAGCAAATAGTATTTTTCTAGAAGGTACAAAATGGGAATCGAGGCATTAACTTTTAAAAGTCAAGCATGACACGCTGAAATCTGTCACAAAGCAATGCAATTTTATAAGGTACCGTCCTATTGTGCGGCGGTGTACAAAATCGCAGTAGAAAATTTCTCACCGAAAGAAAGTGAAGACCTCATATAATGCACAGCGGCGTATAAACCGCTGACCTAATTTTCGAAAAAAAATAAAAGACCGTATAATTGGCGAAGTAGTAAATGAGTTCAAGGAATATGCTATGTTAATGATCTTATATTGAGTTGTCTAATGCAGTGGTCTCCAAACTACGGCCCGCGGGTCAAATCCAGCCCGCCAGTGTCATCCATCCGGCCCGCGACAGCGAATAGCTTATTGCTTCTGAAATAAATTGGATAAAAAAAAATAGAAGAGAAACAGAATGATAATAACTCTGTTTTATTGACTTGCTAGGTAAAGCCTAACGACAATCACAATACGCAGAACATTTAGCTTAAGCATAACACATAATTGGAATGAATCCCTCTAATATTATAAACTAGTGAGCATCCCGCGGTAGTTATGTTGGGGTGAAGAGTATCGCATATGTGTGCATGTCGATGTTTGGAATGTATATATCCTGAATCACAAATGATTTTTATCCTGAAAATCCCTCAGGAACGGAAAATCTAAATGAACGCTAATGAAACCACTTGTAAAAAAATACTAATGAGATTTATGTAATTGCGATTTTTCACTGACAATAGTTTGCAGTTGTGGATGAATTTTACGTGTACCAATTATTAAAAGCACGTGATGGACCCATTTTTTGCAAATCTTACCTCGGTTTTCATTTTTTAACTCTCACAACTTTGAATTTCGATTATAAATCAGGTTTCCATCTGAATTCTTAAGTTTTATTTTTAATTTTTACTGAATTTTCAGAAAATGACTTCCTCCTATTTTTCAGAATTATTCATTTAATTTTAATTTTTATTAACCGCTACTGCGTTTTTATTTATTTATTATTTTTATTTCCTAATAGTTTTTTAAATTTTATAAATCTTAAATGGTTTATTCCAATTTATTGATGCTTTTTTTCCCTGGGCAACGGGCGTACCTGTTACGGAGTTCCTGTGTGGTTTTAAGAACCACGATACCTCCACATCTTAAATTAGTTAATAAATTAGCAAAAAGGTAGTTGCATCAATTAAAGAATATTAATAAATAAAAATAGAACAATTAAAATTTAGAAAAACATCTCTTGCTTGAGAACAATTAAAGCAAGAGATCGGAAAAGCTAAAGCTATAGGTACAATTAAGGGTCCGTTGTCGATGCCAAAAAAAAGAATTAAAATAAAAGTTAAATTAAAATTTAAGGATTAAGAGAATAAACATAGGGATACGAAAACATAAAAATCAATAAGCAGCAGTTGTTATGCTGTCTCGCCAACAGATGACGCCATCATTCTATTGATGTTACAGACTTGAAAAACCCAGCCTAAGCTGGAAAAAAATACATTTTTATTTTCACAAATAAGTAAATTAAGACGATGGGTGAAAGAGAGCAGTTAAAATTAGAATTTAAACTATTACAAAAACAGAGACTAAAATTTAAAGTAAAAGTTGATCGGCAAACTTAGCTAGACAAAATGTAAACAATGCTAGAAACATTTAGGAAAGCAATTAACAGAATTAAATTAATCAAAAACATTAAACATTAAAGGTTAAAAATAAAAATAAAGATATTAAATTAAAGAATAGAAGCAGATGCTCCTTTTATAAATTTGCAAACAAAATTTAAAAATTACAATTTAGAGTCAGGTAGCCATATTCTAAGTTAAGTTGTACATCGTAGCAGTAAAATAAAATTTAAATGCCAAACGTTGCAGCTCAGATTCGCTTGAAGTGATCGGAGTGACTAGACAACAGCCACAGCGGTAGAATCGGCTGTTGCAGAATAAATCCCACAACGCCTTTTCAGTGCCGGGAAAGATTCCCATTGCTGATCATAGATGGCTCTGGGTCTCTTCCTGGAGCTAGCCACACCTGGATGGTACACAGGTATTTGCCTGATCGCTTCGTTGCGGATCTGAGGGCATTTTGAATGAAAAGATTTCGAAATTTTGAAGATATAGTCCATAATTGGTTCTATATTCAGATCTCTGTGGATTTGCTTCCTTCTAACAAACCACGGTGCGTTGACTATCATAGCTACCTGTTTGTTTTGAAATACTTGAAGCTTCTTAACATTTGCGATGGAGGAGGACGCCCAAATAGGACATCCATATAAGAGAATTGGTCGAAGGAACCTGATCGCTAGCCTGCTCTTTCGAGAAATTAGGCTTCTGAGCTTAGGCTTAAGACCAGTTATTATTTTTATTCAAAAACTCTTTATTTATTCTTCCAAATTTATTTCATCGCCTTCAAAGTAATCCCCTCCAGACACAATGCACTTATGCCAATCCTCAATACATGCTAAAAGTCATCGGCAGGGATGGCCTACAAATATCTTCGATCGACTCAAAGCGGTGTCCCCGGAGGGGTCTTTTGAGCTTAAAGAAAATAGCCAAAAAAGTCGCACGTTGTGAATACGGTGGTTGTGGAACGTTATGGATTTCATTTTTGGCAAAAAAAGTCACGAAGAATCAATGCCGTGCAAGCTGGAGCATTCAGTGTTTTCGGTACCCATCGAGATGTGACGCGTTTGAGGCTCAAAATGGAAATGGACCTATCCTTTTGAAATTCCAACATCATCAGCAAGGTCTGTAATTGTAAATCGACGGTTTTGTAAGCACACAATCTTTAATTTTTTGGACGTGAGCTTTGTCGGTTGAGGTCCACCAGAGAGCCCTTCGTCGTCAACGCGTTCTCTACCTTGTTTGACCTGTTTTTACCACTTGTAAACATTTCTTTCAGATATAGGAATGCTCACCGAATGCCTTCTGCAAACATTTTATACGTTTCCGCAAACAAATTTTGATGCAAGTTCTTTGCTCAATGAAATCAGATATTTCGCCGGAATCCGTTTCAGCGTCTCACAAAGCAAAGCGTGACTGAAACACTCATGAATATTTTGACGTCAGATTTCACACAGATGCCAAGGACAGTGCCAGCAACTTGAAAAAGAAAAATTGATATCCATAAACCACGGGAATTTTAAATTGAAAATGAGTCTAACTTTTTTGGACACAGTAATAATACGAGGTTCAAATACTCTTTAATTTAATTTATTTTTTATTTTTTGTTATTATTAATATTATTTTATTTTATTTTATTTTTATTATAATTTTTATCATCCCGTTTTATGTTACCCGTTTAGCGTTACTTTGCAAGTAAAAATTTTGTGAACATTCTTGCAAACAACCCTCTCTTTCTGCACGAGGACTTTATATGTGGAAATAGTTTTTAAAAAATGTGTAGGCGCAAACATTTCATCCCATGGTACAAATATCATCTCTCCCTAATGCAAGACCCTCAATGAAAACTGCTATCTGTATTTTTGGAGAATATTTTAGAATTCGAAACACCTCAAGTTAAAATGAGGTTGGGATTTTAACCCGTGCGTGTAAACACTGAAAAGCCTTCTTGGGAACATTTGAAAGTTAAGCGCAACAACTCAGAACTCAGCTCAGAACCCTCGTCCAGATTTCGAGAACAATTGCAGACGAGGCCTTGGGCTGTTGCGCCAATGATGATGAATCAATCAATTGTTTTGCAAAATTTTTTTAAAAAATTATGTAACGAATTTTAATATGTAGGTAATAATTTTAATTATATATATATATATATGCATATATATATATATACAGGGTGATTATTATTAAAGTGCCACCTTCAAAGTGCTGTAAAAAAAAAAAAAAAGGACCACTCGTCACAATGAGTTCAAATTTGAACTGAAGATACTTGAAGAAGGTGAGAAATGGTACGGCATGAGAAAAAAAAAAATTCCAAAGTCTATGAATAGAGGCGCTGTAAGTGGCCTAAAGAAAGTCAATTCGGCTGCTAGTGGTATTTTGAATGGAAATGAAAGCGTATTTGGAATGAGTTGCACATGAAACAAACTATAGTGTTCAATGTGCTCGATTGTTTCGGTTTGATTGATTGGGTTGGGTTTGTTGCTCTACGGTTATTTTGCTAATTAGGCTGGGACCTACAGTTTTAAATGGATTCCGAATCACTCACAAACATCCATGCCACCACCAGGATTCGAACCGGAAGCCTGTGGTACCGACTGCCAGAGTGCTAGCCAACTGGCCATCAGGCCGCCCTATTACTGAGAGGCGATAAAGAGAACTCATAAATAACAATTCAAAGTGCTGCAAGAACCTGTATATATTAAGATGTTACTTTTCTAGGAATTGTTATTGTGTAGATTTTTATGCAGAATGATAGTATTCTAGAAAGAAAGGTTTTACTTTATTTATTTATTTACGATTGATTATAATTATTATTTTTTATTTTTCCATTTCATATGCTTCCTTACAATTTTAAGTTCTTTTTTTTTTCTTTTTCTTTTTTTATCAATAGAAAACATTACGGCTAAATTTAATTATTACTTATAAAAAATATAAGGCTGTTGCTTTTGGTTGCTTTCAGTTTTGTATATTTTACTTAAATCTTTATTTATTTTTAAATTTCTTTGGCCAACTTTTTATACCTGATACTTATTTACAAAATAATTGAGTAATTATAAATAATTCAGTAAAAAAAATTAATTTAAATTAATTAATTAAATCATTTTATTCTTTTTTTAATGCGCTTTTATTAGTTTCACCTGTATGTTCGTTTGCAACTGACTCTTTGGGCTCGATTTCGCCCTACTTTAAGCGATCCGATTTAATTTAGACTTATCAAGGACACTAAAATATTTTGATAAGTTTATTTTTATTATTTTTATAAACAATTTAGTAAAAAAATGAATAATTCAGAAGAAAAATGAATGTAAAATTTTTCAGAAAAATCATCTGATGGACAACTTTATTTCAAACTTGAAAACGAGATTTTTCAAAACAAGAAAATCGTTTGCAATTCTATAGTTATTTTTATTTATTTATTTATTTTTTTATTTAGTTTTTTTTTTTTAAGATTGCTGTTATGCGTTTTGTTCTTACATTTAATTCTAAATTTTATGGTAACTTGTATACCCATCCAATTACAATTATTTTTCATTTCCTTCTATTAGCTCACACTCTCCCTCTATATATCTTGTTCACATTTTCAATCGTTCATAGAATACTTTTGATTCATACACTCCAGTTCAAGTGTTCATTTTTGTTGAACATGTAGTGGATGACACTGGATGTGAATACAGTTTTTCAAATATTCATTCATTCATTAAATTTAATTCATTCATTTTAGTTTTATATGAGAGAAATATTAATATATTCACGCTGCTCTTTCTTCTTATTTGCTCATCATTAATTAATTAATAATTAGTTATTAATCTCTTTTTTTCTCATAATTATTAATTAATTAATGATTATTAATTATTTTATTCATTCAATTATTAATTTATCAGAGAAATATATTACTCTACACCAGTGATGGGCAAACTGTTTCGCTCGCGGCCAAAAATCGAAAATAAAAATAAAAAGACGTTTGGCGGGCCAAGATAAATTTTTCTGAAATTTTAAGGACAATATACAAGTATTAACTATGTTAATGAGGGAATGAAATTGCGATTTCATTTTTAAAAGTTCCTTATAGTGAGGTTCGAAGAGATTCTAAGGAACGAGGCTCAATAAAGATGATAATGTTTTATGGATAAAGTAATTTTAAATTTTTAGACATAATTTCAAATTTTGTACTGTTTATTATGATTCACTTTTAATATCTTACTTTTTAAACATCGTAACTTTCTCACGCTTTCAGTACAAAATAAATGTAAATATTTTATTATTGACCCTACTTTACAAGTACTGAAAGTAGAACTTTTGAAAATATGGTAATATTTGAATAAATTAAATTAATTTGTAATTTATAAAAGGTTCACTTGTTTATAGACTTGCCAAAAAAATATGTATAGTTGTCATCAAGTCATGATATTTACGTGAAGAAAAAAAATAACAATGCTTTAAAAATATAGATAAAATTTTTTATCTTTTATTTCTATAATTTTTATATATTATTTATTTTTATATATTCGTGGTCTGTCAGTCTAATTCTTAAATAATTCTTTCTAGGGTTCATAGTTGAAAACACTTGTTCACATATATAAGATGAAGCAAACATAGCACTGATTTTCTGGGCTTGAGATATTAAATTTGGGAAACTTATTTTCGATAATGATTTGTAAAACTCTAACTTTGACATATTTAGAAACAACTGCTTGAGATGATTGTTAGATTGCATCTCAATTCATTCAACCAAAATCTGACCTCACTGCTTCACAATTTACTTTGAAAGGCATGGTAAAAATATCCAATCCAGTTTCAATGGCACTGAAATCTTGAAATCTGCGTTCGAACTCAAAATGCAGTTTTTTTCAAGCCATCTTCATAATTCTTAAGCTTCTATTCATCTACTGAGGATATTGAATTTAACCTCGGGAAATGAGACAAGTCATTCTTAGCTAGCTGCCCAGCAAATAGATTAAGTTTTTAGTTCAAAATCTTGGGACATGGGCCCAGATATCGTCGATAAATTGGTTTTCCCCTTGCATCTTGTCATGTAAGTTGCTCATACGACAAAGAAGGTCTGTGAAAAATGAAAAGTCCAAAAAAGCCATTCTGCATCTTTTAACATTTCGCAGAACACTGTTTCGCATGGAAGAACGACACAATATCGTCTTTCAGCTGCCAAACTAGCTCGAAAACACATCCTGTACTAAGCCGCCTTACTTTCGTGTAATACAGTACATCACAGTATTCAGATTACACGGACTGAAGAAAATCCCGAAATTGTCCACGAGATCAATTAATAACACTTTACCGTTATTATTGTAAAACTGTTAAAAAAAAAAAGGAAGCTGCCTGAAAGCTGTCTATGCTTGCTATTTCCGTCGATTGATGTTTTATAGAAGAAAAATAGAGAAAGTAAAAAGATCATCAGTCCTTTGAAAAAAAGGGAGAAAAAAATAATATTGAATCAAAGTAGAAAAGGAGATGGATATATGACATATAAATATATATTTCTTTTAATTTGCCTCGGACTGGCAAATTAAAGTTCTATCCGTGGGCCGGATAGAACCTTCCGGTAGGCAGGAGTTGGCCCATCCCTGGCCTAGATCGTCTTCCTACTGGTAGGCTCCCAGACAGGAGATGCTCTTTCTTTTTTGCGGCGTAGCGTTGTCAGCCCAACCCAACGCTCTATAGCCTTATTAGACCGGGTCCTGCCGTTTAAGATTGATGCGAACCACTACATGCATCCATGTCTTCAACGGGACTTGAGCCCGAGATCTGTTGCATCGAGTTCCAGAGCGCTAGTCACTCGGCCATCACGCCCCGAAGATATTATATTGCCATACTTCAACTATACATGAAAATGTAAAAACAAATTCTTTATAACAATATGAAAATCGTTTTCTTTGTCATAATTACATTTAAAGAATTATGCCAATACAAGAATATACGTATTTGAAAATTATTGTTTAACGGTTTAAGGTGGATTCCGAACACAAGCATCTATGGTACAGCCGGGATTCGACCTGATACCTGTGGTACCGAACGCCAGATAAATTAGTAAATAAGCATAATTTTTGAAGATTTCAAAATGAAGAAAATAACTGAAACAAGAAAGTGTCAACAACTTTTTATTTAAATTTTATTTTAATATTTTATCACACATAAAATGAACAGTTTCATCGTTCATGTTGCCTCCATAAAAACAGTGTAGATCTATCTGTTTCAATTAAAAATATTCACTGGAAAGATTCGTCCGTTGCATTGCACTAGTATATTTATGTAAAACTCTAATCAAATTGAACAAATTAATAAATAAGTAATTTCTATACAAAAATATTATATATTGAATAAAATCTACATGTGAAATCCTTTAAATGTACTTAACGTATTCAAAGTAAAGCTTAAGTTAAAAATAATTGTCCCAAATAGGTATAAAATACAATCTTCAATTTCCATCATTAAAAACCTAACACATAAATAAAGGTATTATTCAATGGATATAAATTTAAAAACGTTTATCTAGATAATACTTCACAGTTTAGCCATCAAAATATGCGCACTGTTGTCTTAAAAAATCTAGAAACTTATAAATAAATGAATACAGATAAAACTACACAAAAATATATTTAATGATTTAAATTGGGCACATATAAATCAATAAAAAGCAAAATGTCCGTTAAAATAGAAGGATATTTTTTGTATAATATAATTTTAAAAACGCAGATGGAAAGGAAATGTATACGAATACTTGAAATTTCTGTTTGCCGTGAAGCAGCGAGTCTTTTTTCGAAACACTGATTTGCAGAAAGAATACACATTTTTTTTATTTCGTGTGAATTTTCATGTGACGCGTTAAATGTCCTTTGCGGGAAAAACCTTTTTGGCATACCTCACAAACATGAGGTTTCTCTTTGCTGTGCGTAAACAAATGACGCTTTAAATCGGATATTTGACAAAACCCTTTGTCGCAAAATTCACAAACATGAGGTTTTTCATTGGTATGTGTTAACAAATGACACTTTAAAGTAAATGTTCGAGCAAACCCCTTCTCACAAATTTCACACACATAAGGTTTTTCGTCAGTGTGACTTCTCAAATGACTCCTTAAATTTGATCTATCTGCAAATGCTTTTTCACAAAGACTGAATGCGTGAGGTTTTTCCTTAGTGTGAGTATGCATGCTTGTTTGTAGTCGAGCCTTTTCTACAAACGCTTTATTGCATGCGTCACATATATAATCCTTTATTCCGCCATGAATAAGTAAATGCCGTTTCAAATTACTTATTCTAAGAAATCTTTTATTACAAAATTCACACTTATGAGGCTTCGTTTTCTGAGTGGCAAACCGAATGTTGATTCTAATTCCATTTTTCAGCAAATTGTTTCCCGCAAACATCACACATAAATGAATTTTCGTCAGCAGTTGTGTCGATCAGCAGTTTGAGCCATTTCTTAGTGCGTTTGTTACAATACTTAGCTTCACAGACAAAAAAAAAAAAATTGTTTGACTAGTAGTAATAAAAAAAGAGATTCAATTCTTTATGTGTATAAAAGATTTGCTTTTACATTATTTCATGTAAATCTTCTTTCTGATAATATTTCTTCACTTCATTTCTTTATGATTGCTGCTAAAGAGTCAATAAATAAAAATTCGTATAACACCTGTACATGGAAAAAAGGCGATTCATCCAAATATGATCCAAAAGTCGATTCATCCAAAATTTCTTCACCATTTCCTTAGGACAGCTGCTAAAGTACGAACAAATAAAAAAAAAAATCGTATGGCATCTGCATTTGAAAAAAAGCAATTCATTCAAGTATGGTTTTCATGGTGGTAAATTCCAAAAAATAATTTCGGCCAAAGTGCTTTGTTCTAGAAGTAGGGTGTGGGGGGTGCAGGGAAGATTTCCACACAAAGCAAGCAATATGACCCTAAATTGTAAACAAAAATCCATGTGTCTAAAAATCCATCCATGACATTTGTAGTAATCTCCTACTACTAATCGATCTAAACAAAATGACATTCTGCCGTATTGATTTGTTGTGATTATATCCTGCATAGACAACAAAGTTTTCTTTGGTTGGATTTACTCAGAATGAGCAGCAATGCTGCAGTGCAGAATTGTGTCACAGTAACGTTAACGAATACCTGGTGTGAGAGGCATCTGATCCCTTCACCATTGATCCGAATTATGGCCTGCATTGATCAAGGCGATTCCTGCCGTGAAAGGCCGTATCTTGTGCTTTAAAACATTTTGGAAAGAAAACAATTAATAGCTCTGTTATTTATGATAAAAATGTGTGTTCCAAACATTAAACAATGTTTACCTCCTAAATCATTAGAGGATAATTTACCATCAACCAGTCTGTTCTGTTACCTACCTTTCAAACCAAGCAGTAGATTAAGGATCCTAAAAATTTAGATATTTGTTACCATTTTTTGGGGATATTTAGAATTTGCTTGTAATTTATCTCCACGAAAGCATATTTGGAGGGATCAGTTTTTCAATTATGGGTAGAAAACGTCTTTTATATGAATACGTCTAATTTAAAAAGTAAATGGACTGAAGAAATGTTGTTTATTATTATTTACATTCCATTTAATGCAAATTATTTTTAACAAATAAAATCTCAAAGCACCTAGTGAATTTTTATACAAACATAAAAATCACAATTCTTTTTCACTGCATATCATTAAACGGATTTTCTTTCTTTTTCTGTGAGGTGGCCAACGAGTGCCAAGAAACGGCGGAACTGGGGGAAGAAGCTACTTCAGAAGAGCAGCTATGTTACAATGGTACAGTGCAGAAATGCGTCACTGTAACTTTAACGAACACTTGGTATGAGGGACATCTGACCCCTTCACCTCTTCCTCCAGTTCAACGAAAGGACATTCCAACCCCTACACATTGCATGGGCAAGTAGCCTTTTCTTCCTCGCTTATCCAGTTTTGGAACCTATAAAACTTTTGATCCATATTAGGACCCGCATTGCTCAACGCAATTCCTGCCAATCTTCCGCCTTAAACATGCTTGAAAAACAACAACTAAAAGCGCTGCTATTTATAATACAAATATAAATTTCATATTCCAACAATTTAATAATTTTTGTATTCTAAATTTTTAGTGGGTAAATTACGATAAACCGTTCTGTTCTGCTACCTAACATTCACTACAAGTCGGAGATTAGGAATCTTAAGGATTTAGAACTTTGCCACTATGTTTTGGGGAGATTTAGAAATTGCTGGTAATTTTGATTGTATGAAATATTGAAAAATCAGTTTTTAATTATAGTTAGAATACATCTTCTTTTATTCGTTGGGAAATTCATCATTGGAACAAGTAAATGAACTGAGGAAATGTTATTTATTTTTTATTTACATTGTATTTAATGCGAATTATTTATTCAAATAAAATCTCAAAACAAATAGTCAATTCTAGTTTTATACAAATATATCACGAGTCTTTTTCATTGTTGTCATTGCATAGAATTTCTTTCTTTTTCTGTGAGGTGGCTGCTGTAACAATACCAAAAAATGTCGGAACTTTTTGGTTAAACTCTTGAAAAATAATTTCTCTTTTGATTGATGTTTGCCGAAAAAGGTTTACTCAGAAACAGCATTTGTTTGTCACTCTGGAACGTAGACCGATTTGGGCCATATATGCAATAAACTATTTTTGACGAACTATAGTTTAAAAGAAACATTTGCTAATTCATGCAGGGGTAAAACGAGTGAGAAATTTGCAAAAAGTCCTTTGTTCAAATGATAAATCTGCAAAAACCACATGCAAACTCGTACTAATGAAAAATTCCACACAGCGAAAAAGCATTTGCTTGAAATTCAAGTATAACACATCACCTGAGAACTCACACGAAAGAAAATCCCTTTTTTATGCCAGTGGCGTAATAAGGCATTTTCTCATAGAGGCTGTTTGAAAAAGCATTGTGGCATCCTCACTAAAGGAAAGCAGCATATTTGCGATATTATCCAGATATTATTTTCAATAAAAAGAAATTTGTAGAGGCCATATAAAAAAGCATACAAAATAAATGTGTAGAAATTTTTCTGCATACCATTTGTTTCAAAAAGACTAACTCTTCCATGAAAAAAAGATCCATAGAAAATTAAATATACGTAATCATTTTAATTCTATTTCTTTTTATTTATTCTTTTTTAAAAATTCTATCCTTGTACATATTATGACATGGATGTTATTACTTAATGCTTTTCTCCAGAGCTGTTTTTTAATTTAATACAAATGTTTGTTTTTAAAGAATATGAAATAGAATACAACTTTTTTCAATTTGATGATATTTGAATGAAAAAAAGACACTGTGTGGGTTAATTTTTGTAACAAGTAGAATTTAGATTTGTACTTAAATGTGGTTCATATTTATATAATTTGACAAATATTTTCATTCTGATATGTTCCTTTAATGAATAAAATCTAAAGAGCAAATTCCAGTTTTCATTCTAGTTACTAGTCTAATTTCAAATCCTAGTTAGTCTTCATTTTTATAAATACAACAATTTAAAATTTTTTAATTGGGTTTCACAACTGGACATCATTTAAATGATAATTTTTTTGAATAGCTATGATTGATTCCTTAAATTGCGATATTTTAATTTGGAATTTTGTCATCTATTAATATACTTTGGAACCTTTTTTGATGACGTACTGTTTCCCCTTCTTCAAATATCTTCAGTTCAAAGTCGAACTCATAGTGTCGAGTGGTTCTTCTTTTACAGCATTTTGAAGATGGGACTCTAATTAAAATCACCCTTTATTTATAGGCTTATTCATTTAAAGAAATAAACAGCTTAAGAAAGTAGTATAATACATAAACATTCGTATGTATGCTTATAGGTAATACATATTTAAATGAAGGTATACATACTTATGTATTAAATAACATTTATACCTAATATGTGTGTATACCTATATAACCAATTTCAGGAGTCATTTTAATTTATTTTGAAATTTTGTCATCTAATGCACGTTTTCACTAGATCGCCTGCCCACGTTATTAAAGGTTATTTTATCACCAATTAGGCCACTAAAAATTTTAGAAGTTTGATTAATAATGCCATGTATTAAAAAAAAGCGAAAAGTTGGCATATTTTAATAAAATTGTTTTTCATGTCATTATTAAATTAATTACACCGATTTTTCCATAGAATTTGATATAACCTTGCGATCATCTCGAAGAAGAATATGCAAATTACAGGAAACCACCAGATGGAGCGGATAGTACGTCACAATGACGAGTGTAAGAAGGAATGGTATATAAGGAATGGTGGCAAAGAAGTAAAATTCTTCACAAGCGCTTTAAAAGCCTTTCAGTGCAGTAACCGCATAGTTATGGCACAAAGGAAGCATTTGGATGATTTTTTACGTGGTAGAATTATCGGACGACTGGAATGAGGACGTACCCAGCTGGAAGTTTCCGAGGAACTTGGAATCGGCCAGAGTGTTATCTCCAGGCATTGGCAACGATTCCAAGATGATGGTAATGTGAGTAGATGGTACAGCACAGGTCGCCCCGAGTTACAACGCCGATTGAGGACCGGTATTTAGCAGTTACTGCCAAAAGAAACAGACGGAGCACAGCATCAGACCTGTCTCGTCAGCTCTCTTCAGCTACCGGTACGACAATTTCAAGGCAGACCGTGTACAGACGCTTAGGGCACATTGGTCTATATGCTCGTAGGCCTGTCAGATGTGTTCCACTTACCGCAACTCACTGTTGCCTGCGATTAACCTGGAGTAGAGAGCATGCATTGTGGACACCGCAACAGTGGTCTGGTGTGATGTTTTCCGACGAGTCCAGGTTTAGTTTGCAGTCTGATTCTCGCCGGACTTTCATATGGAGAGCGCCAGGTACCCGTTACCACCAAGAGATCACCATTGAACGACACCGTTACGGTGGTGCAGGATGGATCGTTTGGGTAGGAATTATTCTTGGTTCCAGAACTGACCTGCATGTTCAGAGTGTAACGATGACAGGCCACATCTATCGGAATGTCATTCTGGAACAACATGTACGTTTGTTTCGGGGCGCCATGGGTGCTGAATTTCTGTTTATGGATGTCAACGCCCGTCCTCACCGTGCAAACATTGTAGACGAATGCCTTCAATTGGAGGATATCACCCGTATGGAATGGCCAGCATACTCACCGGACTTGAATCAATAGAGCATGTGTGGGATATGCTTGGCCGACGAATTGCAGGCCGTCAACCCCTCCCACCTGTCAACCGGAACTTCGGAGGGCATTGCTTGATGAGTGGTGTAATATTCCCCAAGATCAGATTGATAATTTGATACTCAGCATGCCTAGGCGTTGTAAATTCTGTATTGCATCGTCCGGGTGACATACTCCATATTAACCATCATACTATCCCTGTTATACTGTTTTTTGTAAATAGGTTCTTTTTTGAAATTTGCTCCAGGGAATAAAAATCGCAATTTTTATTAATTATGTCAAACATATAGCATCTTTTTTGCTCTTTACCTTTTTGTTTAATAAATAGACTTTACAAATAAGTCAAATTTGTTTTGCTTCTGTCTCTTTCTTTGCCTGAACTTCATTATCCTTAATTTATGGACATGAGTGTATATACTGAAATTTAAACATATATAATTTTTATATATTAAATAAAATTTATACCTAATAAGTTTCTATACCTACATAAAAAATTTTAGAAGAATTTTAATTTATTTTAAAACGATTTTGTAAAATACACATTTTTCTAGATCGTCTGCTTACGTTGCTATGGTAACCAATTAAGAATTATTTAATCAAGAATCATGCTATTTTAGAATTTTGTTTAATACCGTCAGTAATTCAGTATTTATGTACTTTAAATTACATCCAGACATCCTCTAAAGCATAAAAATCCTCTTGAAAAATAATTCGGAACTAATATTTTATTCAATAATTATATATTTTTAAGTACCTTAAAAATCCAATTAGTATATATTTTGAAACATAACAAGATGTATTTTCTCCAAATATTCCTTCGAAAAAAAAATCTGTTGCCATTTTATTTAATTAATTTCAGTGTTAGATTTATTATTTATTAATGTTCACGTTCCTGAAAATTAAATTAAATTCTGGATTACGGATTAATAATTTCGTAAAAATAACGAATATATGATTAAAGTGGTTTAAAATGATTTATTCATGAATTTAAGAATATTTTAGGACAAACTGCACAAAAATTTTAAAATTATTGCATCTACGCCTTTTTTTTTTTTTTTTTTTTTTTTTTTTAAACTTTACCCGTGAATTGAGTTAATATGTTTAGAAAATAAATACGTAAAAGCTGGAAATTTATAAAGAAGCAGTACTTCTATTTATATAGATATATGAAGAGATAGGACATAAAAAAGCAATGAAAATTATTAAATAGTGTTATTATTTTTTTAGTAGTACTAAGTTTGATTATTTGATATAAATAATTACTAATTTCATATAACTATTATGCTTTTAATATAATTTCCTAATTTAAAACAGTAATAGTTGTCTGAAGTCAGTGTACATGCATATTTGTAAAATATTACAAATTGCATACTTATTATTATTTAATAAATTGAGTTTACCGTAGTAAATACATTTTGAGAAATTTTTACCATGAGTATATTTTAAAATTTACTTTAAGTGATGAAATAAACTTTTATTTTAAATTACATATATATTAAATGTATATTATGAATTTACAATACAATGTGCATAGTTAGTAATTACGTATACATTTTTCTTAAAGTACTGAAGTTTAACTTTTTTATTGATTTTTAATTATTTTGAAAATTCAATTAAGGGAGATTTCTGGGGACTATTTATGATTATATTTAGATCGCGTATGGGCCCGATGGCCAAGTGACTAGCGCTTTGGTTCTCTGTGCAACAGGTTTTGGGTTCGAGTCCCCAGCTCGACCCAAGACATGAATGTTAGTAGGGGAATGCTTTTTTCGGAATCCATTTTAAGCCGCAGTTGACTGTTGGGCGGAGGGCTGACAACACTAATCTGTAAAAAAAAGTCAGCTTCAAGTAGCCAAGTCAGACTTCTACCTACGGGTGCTCCATCACAACAAAAGCTGCCCTCTTTCCCTCCTTCCATGAGACCACAATGGTTCATGGACTTGGTCTAGATGTTGTTGTCAACTAAATGGAATTAGAAACAACATAAATATGAATATATAATGTGCCTTTGTATTAAACATATAATAAATTCGTTTTAAATACGATAGTTCATAGCAATGTGGAAAGTTGTTATAATTTAATTAAAGATTATTTATTTAAAGGCATAAAATGTTTTAGACAAAAAATATGTTATAGCTTTTCGATATTTTGTTTTTAAACCCCTTATTCATGTAGTTGAGAAATTATTCGGTATTTATGTATTTTTAATTACAGCCAGACATCCGCTAAAGCATAAAAATCCTCTTTTTGAAAAATAATTCTGAGCTAATATTTCATTCAATAATTATATATTTTTAAGTGCCTGTTGTTGTGTTGCTGTTGCTTATCCCCTTGATTTAGAATCCTAAACCAAGTCCAGTAGATCATGCTGCATCAATAGATCGCAAACGGTCCTCCCCTCATTCAACAGTTGCCTCACAGAGGCACCCCATACAATCGATGAGATGGCCGAACAATGACAAAGGGTCTTCGTCTCCACTGAAGGTCAAACTCTTAGTGTGGTTAGTCCTTAGTCTAACTAAAGCAGTTTGAGTCCTTAGTAGGACAGGAGCACTGCAAGGACATACCAGGATATTGAGCCGCGTACCATGCATGAATGGGTGGCGACCTCCAAGCGGTATTCACTCCGGCTAAAGTCATGGAATGAACCTCTGAGGCTAACAGATTGGAAGAAGAAGCTTTGGAAAGTTCGCAACCTTCCCTAGCGAGCAGATCAGCAAATTTCATTTCCATAGATGCCCACATGGGGGGAATCCACTGCAAGCACACCGATCCGATCTGGTCCAAAACAGCTAGTTTAGAAACGATATCCTGCCCCAATTTGTCCAGGATGCTTGGGCCAATCCTTCAAATACTGTATTGAGCTCTTACTATCAGTCAGAATCCAAACATCAGGTACTTTAAAGTCTGAAGCTGGCTCAGAGCTTCGCTTATAGCAATTAATTCTGAGCGAAATACTGAGCTGTGGTCCGGGTTTCTAAAACGATATCTAAATTCTCCTGTACTTGTCTTCATAAAAATTTCGCTACCTGTTCTTCCAGGGTCAGATTTGCTTCCGTCAGCGTAAATAACCAGGGATCGAGGAAAATATTATTGATGATCTCGAGAGTCAACTGACGTAGCAACTCCGGGTGTTCTTCGTGTTTGATAAATTTCACTTTCGAGTCTTCATTAAAAGTTACATTACAGTAGTAGGTGTCAGTAGATTAAAAAGAACACAGGGCTCGACTTCAATATCTGCCAATCCCTGCTTCCATATTAAACCCAGAGGGCTGTCCTTTTTAATCTCTCGTTATTTGTCTAGTTCGATAAAAAGTTTGATGATCTGTTATAAGGCTTAAAATTCTTTAGCTGTGCAACGTACTTCGCCATATTTATTTCTCTTCTCAAGGAGAGGGTCTGAAGATCAAGCCTCATAACAAACAATATCATTGGGACAACTGTGCCTGAGACCAGTGATAATTCTGGTAGCACTAAATTGTATTTTCTCTAGTTTTTTTAGGTTAGTAGATGCAAAAACCTGATAGATCTGGCAGCCATATTCAAGGATTGGCCTTATGAGTGCGGTATAAGTGATCTTGAGTGTGCCCGCATCAACTCCCCAATCCCTTCCAGAAATGTATTTTAGTAGTTGAAGCCTTTTCCTACCCTTCTCACAGAGTCTGTTAATGTGCTTACTACAGTTAATTTCAGTATCTACAGTAAACCCTATATAGGTAGGAGTTTTAACAGATTCTAGTAATTGTCCCTTTAGAAAAATTTTTGGCTGATAGTTGAACAAGTGTCTGTTAGTTGTGAAGTGGCAAATTAGAGATTTGGTAGTGTTAAAAGACAATTTATGCTCATCTGCAAAGTGTTGAATTTTCTCCAAGGTGTCGTTGAGTGTGTTTTGTTTAGTTAAATCCGAATTGTGGTCCCAAACGATAATGTCATCAGCAAAAATGCCTATTTGACAAGGGAGACAACTCTCTCAAATATAGTAAAAAGAGGGTGAGGCTCAAAAACTGAACCCTGCACGTTAAATTTATAACGTGTAGTATGTTGCAGAAGGCATTCCTATATCGGAAAGAAATGTTTACAAGTGGTATAAACAGTTCAAAGAAAACAGAGAACTCGTTGAAGACGAACAGCCCTCAGATCGACCGTCCACCTCAACCGACGAAGCTCACGCCAAAAAAAAATTAAAAGATTTGGTGCTTGCAAACCGTCGGTTCACAATTAGAGACCTGGCTGTTGATGTTGGAATTTCAAAAAGATCGGTCAATTTCACTTTAAAAGATGTTTTGGGCCTCAAACGCGTCAAATCTCGATTGGTGCCGAAAAAAAAAACTGAATACGCCAGCTCACACTGCATTGATTCTTCGTGACTTTTTGCCAAAAAATGAAACCCATATCGTTCCATAACCACCTTAGTCAAACCGTGCGACTTCTGGCTATTTCCGAAACTCAAAAGACCATTCCGGGGATACCGTTCTGAAGGCCATCCCTGACGTTTTAGTATGCATTGTGGATAGGAAAAAAATTGGCTTAAGTGCATTGTGTCCGGAGGGGATTACTGTGAAGGCGATGAAATTAATTTGGAAGAATAAAAAAGAGTTTTTGAAAAAAAATTGGTCTTTTCTTTTTGGGCACAGTAGTTCTTGTCCCAGAACGTGATTCATAAAATACTGGTAAGGTTAAATAAAGGAAATTACTATTAAACATTAAAATAAAATTAAGATTATACATAGCTATTGGAAACAAACGTATAGAAAATATGTAACGTAAATTTTGCAATTTTTTTCTTTTTCCTTTTTTTATGTCTTTATAATACTACATAATTAAACTCATGCTTGCACCACCGTGAAGGACTTACGCGAGTGAGCTGAAATTTTCAGGAAATGCAAATTAGCGCATGATATATAAATGATTAGAATTTCAAATCCGTAGAGCATGCGTATGCTGAGCAGCGCCCTCTGAACGACGGATGAATCCGAATAAATAGACGGCTGTAGCGAGGCGTGTATGGGTATCGGTGGTTATATGCTAGTGGTAAACGTTAGCTCAATCGTTACTTATGCCTCCTCGACGAAAGAGAGCGAGATTTGAACAACGTACAGAGTTTGAACGGGGAGAATCATCGGCCTTCATGAAGCTGGATTGTTTTATCGTGCAGTAGCCGCTCGTGTGCAGCGTAACAGCAGCACAGTGATGAGTCTTTGGAAGCAGTGGATGGACAACTCGGAAATCCGGGAGTGGACCCCGAAATGTGACGTCAGCTCGCGATGATAGACACCTGCGCTGACGGACCGTACAGCTTCCTCTAGACAATTGGCAGCACAGTGGTCAATAGCTACAGGTGTTTCATTGTGTGCTTCATCAATTCGTAGACGTCTGCTGCCGCGTGGACTGCGCGCAAGGACTCCTTTGTACAGGATCCCTCTCACGCTAAACCATCGCCGCCTGTGGCTACAATGGGCCGCTCAGCACAGAGACTGGCGTGCTGATTGGCAGGATGTCGTGTTTTCTGACGAATCCCGCTTTTAATTTGTGGTACCATGATGGCCGCATTCGTGTCAAAC
This sequence comes from Caerostris extrusa, assembly GCA_021605095.1. Taxonomy (NCBI): domain Eukaryota; kingdom Metazoa; phylum Arthropoda; class Arachnida; order Araneae; family Araneidae; genus Caerostris; species Caerostris extrusa. Next base: position 9,988 of record BPLR01000087.1, on the reverse strand, counting down.
GCTATGCCGGTGAACGCCACCTTCCGGAGCGCATTATCGAACGCCACAGTGAACGAACACCCGGAGTTATGGTCTGGGGTGCCATAGCATATCATGGACGATCTCAATTGCTAAGAATTGTGGGCAATCTGAACATCAACCGGTACATCAGTGAAGTTCTACAGCCCCAAGCTGTTCCCTTCCTTCAAAGCTTGCCAGGCGCTGTATTTCAACAGGTCAATGCCCGCCCTCATATCGCTAGGACTGTTCAATCCTACTTTGCAACGCGGCAGGTACAGCTTCTTCCTTGGCCTGCGTATTCCCCGGATATGTCGCCGATTGAACATGTGTGGGATTTCGTTGGTCGGCGTCTCGCTCGTGATCCTCGTCCTGTTGCTTCTGCAGACGAACTTTGGGTGCGCATACAAACAATATGGAATGCTCTTCCTCAGGCAGACATTCAAAATTTGTTTGACTCCATGCCACGTCGTGTCGCAGCACTTATTGCGGCGCGTGGTGGCTACACAAAATACTGATTCCGATCTCTTGTTATTGTTTGTTTGCTTTGAACATTTAATCTTCAATTATGACGATTCCTTCATGGTGTTGCAATTTTAACAAACATGAGTTTATATTTATAAAACTTAACATTTTGAAATATTATCAATTCTTTCTGAATGCGCTGTATTTTATTCAAGATCTGGGATTCAGGAGACTATGCTCTGAGCTCGTTTGCTGTTGAAAAATCGGACAGCAGGTTTAATTTTGTCCAGGGTGCATCGTGCCCACATCACCGCGCAATGCGAGCACCTTACCTCTTTTTGTTTTCATATTTTTTATTCCTTCCATCGAAAGTAATATATGGATTACATCGTGCCTTTCGTGGAACTTTCGATTCGGTTCTAATTTTAAACCGACCAAAACTGTCCATCACGGCATGGCCAAAATGCCGAATTGCAACTTACAGTGCATCATTCCTTAATCTAAATAAATTATAGTTCAAAAACTCTAAAAAAACACACTTTTAGAGTGAATCAAACTAAAAAGTAAAAAATAATTGTTAACATAAGAATAAAATGACTGTTCTAAAAGCGTGGGGTGCTTTTTGTATGACATTTTTAAACTAACTCTGCATTTCGGAATGAAACTAGTGAAAAATTATAACGATTGATATCGAGCACTTTTTATCGAGCACCCTTTTAGAACAGTCATTTTATTCTTATGTTAACAATTACACTAATGTCCATAAATTAAGGATAATGAAGTTCAGGCAAAGAAAGAGACAGAAGCAAAACAAATTTGACTTATTTGTAAAGTTTATTTATTAAACAAAGGTAAAGAGCAAAAAGATGCTATATGTTTGACATAATTAATAAAAATTGCGATTTTTATTCTCTGGAGCAAATTTCAAAAAAGAACCTATTTACAAAAACAGTATAACAGGGTTAGTATGATGGTTAATATGGAGTATGTCTCCCGGACGATGCAATACAGGATTTACAACGCCTAGGCATGCTGAGTATAAAATTATCAATCTGATCTTGGGGAATATTACACCACTCATCACGCAATGCCTTCCGAAGTTCCGGTTGACAGGTGGGAGGAGGGGTGACGGGCTGCAATTCGTCGGCCAAGCATATCCCACACATGCTCTATTGGTTCAAGTCCGGTGAGTATGCTGGCCATTCCATACGGGTGATATCCTCAATTGAAGGCATTCGTCTACAATGTTTGCACGGTGAGGACGGGCGTTGTCATCCATAAACAGAAATTCAGCACCCATGGCGCCCCGAAACAAACGTACATGTTGTTCCAGAATGACATCCCGATAGATGTGGCCTTTCATCGTTACACTCTGAACATGCAGGTCAGTTCTGGAACCAAGAATAATTCCTCCCCAAACGAGCCATCCTGCACCACCGTAACGGTGTCGTTCAATGGTGTTCTCTTGGGGGTAACGGGTACCTGGCGCTCTCCATATGAAAGTCCGGCGAGAATCAGACTGCAAACTAAACCTGGACTCGTCGGAAAACATCACACGAGACCATTTTTTTGCGGTGTCCACAATGCATGCTCTCTACTCCAGGTTAATCGCAGGCGACAGTGAGTTGCGGTAAAGTGGAACACATCTGACAGGCCTACGAGCATATAGACGAATGTGCCCTAAGCGTCTGTACACGGTCTGCCTTGAAACTGTCATACCGGTAGCTGAAGAGAGCTGACGAGACAGGTCTGATGCTGTGCTCCGTCTGTTTCTTTTGGCAGTAACTGCTAAATACCGGTCCTCATTCGGCGTTGTAACTCGGGGGGGAGACCTGTGCTGTACCATCTACTCACATTACCATCATCTTGGAATCGTTGCCAAAGCCTGGAGATGACACTCTGGGAGATTCAAGTTCCTCGGATACTTCCAGCTGGGTACGTCCACATTCCAGTCGTCCGATAATTCTACCACGTAAAAAATCATGCAAATGCTTCCTTTGTGCCATAACTATGCGGTTATTGCACTGATAGGCTTTTTAAAGCGCTTGTGAACAATTTTACTTCTTTGCCACCATTCCTTATATACCCCTTTCTTACACTCGTCATTGTGACGTACTATCCGCTCCATCTGGTGGTTTCCTGTAATTTGCATATTCTTCTTCAAGATGTGTGTGATAATTTTACAGAAGATGAAATTTTTATTTTAAAGTTCAATTTCTCTGGGATTCTGAATTATTCTTAATTTAGGGACATGATTGTATTTTTACTTTTTAGTTTGATTAACTCTAAAAAGCTTGTTTTTAGTGTTTCTAAACTATACTATTTAAATGACGTCCCGGTATGGAGGACTGGAACTATAGTTCTTACAATAATTTAATTGTGAGTAAAACAAAGGCTAAATGCGAATAGGTCGAGCCAGCCAGGATTCGAACGGGGAATCTTCTGATCCGTTGTGCCACTGTCCCAAGGTAGGTTTGAATGTCTTGGGTACTTTCATTCTACATGGGTTCAATTGCTCTTCATAAGTTAAAATAAAATCACTCTTCCTGGCGATCCTAATCCTGATGAGATAATAAACTTATCAAAATATTTTAGTGTCGTCGGTCCTTGATAAGTCTACAACGTTTAAATTAAATCGGATCGCTTAAAGTAGGGCAAAATCGAGCCCGAAGAGTCAGTTACAAACAAACAAACATACAGGTGAAACTAATAAAAGCGTTTAAAAAAGTAGGTCTTTCAGAACAATTGTCTTATTCGTTTATTTCCGGACGAAAAAGAAAAGTATAGAAAATGTAATGAGTCACAGAATTGTCGTGTAAACGAACAAGAAAATAAAACGGAACTCTTATTAAAATATCGATAATTATGTGTTTAAAGTTTATTGAAATGCATCTTTATTAATGGTTTAACTATTTTCCGAATTTTAAGAAATTTTTACAAAAGCCTCACTGAGTTATTTTATTTTAATGTTTTTTTAAAAAATAATATCATGTTTCAGTTGTACACTTCTATCCTACAAATGAGGAAAGAACTATATTTATTCCATACAAATAAGTGATCTGCCATTTTTGAAACATAATCGTATAAATCATTTTTGAAACATAAACATATTTTTCAAATATTCAATCGTATTTTTTCATGTCCCCAATTAAAAAAGGTAGAGAGAAAAACATTAAATATATATCTTATATATTCAATGTTTTGCAATTAATATATATATATATATATATATATATATGTTCTTGCTATTATATTGTTAAAATAACAATATAATAGCAAGAATAATGTGTACAACAAAATAAGCATTGTTAATTTGATTAATAACAATACTGTCAGAAGCATTATTGGAAAGCTACTTCTAAACAAAGGATTTCACTCTTTAAACAGTGAAAAAAAAATCAGTTGTTACCTGACTCTCATCGAGTGAAGACGCGTTTCTCCGCCATCTTGAAAAATCATCTTACTGATGAAGGGAAACGCAAAACCACATCCACAACTATTTTCCGTTGAATTTGCAAGATTGCCATCCACCACGCCTCACGGGTTCGTAATTTATACTTTTAATATAAATATTTGGAAACGTAATCAAATAACTTGCTTTTTGAATTGAAGCACTAAATGTAATTTACTATCAAATGTCTGAAATTACTTTTTTTGAGATTGGGACGACGAATAAAGGTAATTGCCTTACTTTTTACGATAAACGTAAATATACTTTTAACTTCAAATGTGAATTACTTTAAAATGAGTTTAGGGTAAATATAATATTCGATAATTATGCAAATTTACAATTTAGTTGTGATAAATGTTGAAAAGTTGTAAAGTGATTATTTATATGGAGCATTTAGCATAATTTTTATCAAATCGATCGCAAACATTGCCAAATTACTAGCCAAAATCGCCAAATCTCTCCAATATAGAAATTAAGATATATTTTGCTTTGTACAGTGTATAATTGGTGTATTTTCAGAGAAAAAGATCCATTTACATAGTAAATCGAGCAAATCAAAATTTTATGGAACTTATAATTAAAAAACTAAAATATTTATTTACGTATTTATAAATAATCTTCTTACAATATTTACCTCTCAATTTCAGACTTATAATTTATTTTCGTACTTTTTCGTTCCATTGCCCCTCAAATGTAAAAATGCCGCAAACAATAGATCCATAGATGTTTGGCAAGCAGCACCATTTTTTTCCCCCTAGGGTTTCTCAAACAAAAAAATAGTTTTATTTCATTATGTCACTTTTTTATCATATGCCCTTAAAATGGCAAATTTATTGGTTTTGTTAAATAATGTGTTTCAGGGCCCCCTTACTATTATAATAACCTAGACATATATTGCTAATGTATGATAGTCAGTTTTAGTCGGCCTTTCACGGGAAAACTAACAATCATCGTTATTTTTTAAGCTAGTATTTTTTAAAATAGGTTAAATGATAACACACTCTATAAATATCACGGATATTATTTTCTTAAAAAAAAAAAGGGTAAAAATCTACCCTTTGTGCCAAATGCACCGTCAGGATGCCAAGTCGCCAAGTAAGCATAGAAATGAATGCAGGAAATTTTTGTGGTAAAATGATATTACGCCAAAATTCTTTACTGGGATGCCAAACAAATAAAATAAAATGGCTGCCGAGTTCGATGTCAATGTAAAATGCTATTTCGCCAAAATTTATCGCCAAACATTGCTATTACGTCAACTTTAGTAGCCAAATAGCTATTACATCCTGAGTTTATTCTTTATCACCAAATACTATCACAATGCTGTCAAAATTTTAATCCTTGAAATTCTTTATCGCTAACATTTATCGCTTTATAGCCAAATTTTTTCACTAAGCGAATTTTGTTTTTTAAATTGCTTTTATGCCAAAAGTTAATGCATTATCGTCAAGATTTTATCACTAAAAAAAAAAAAAATTATTCCTTGAATATTTTTGCTCCTGTTGCTATCGCTTTTACGCCAAAATTTAGCACTATTTTGCCAAACAAATTATGCCTATATTAGGCCTAATTATGCCTATATTACGCTTAAAATTATGTCTAATACTTTAGGCTAATTTATATCGCTTTATCGCCAAAATTTTACCACTATTGTAGCAAAATTTGTAAAGTTTTCTTTTTACGCCACATATTGCAAATTTAACCTCAAAATATATCATTATTTCACCAAAATTTTATTCCTAAATTGCTTTTACGTCAAATTTAATCGCTTTATAGCCAAATTATTATGTGGAATTATGCTTTGCTAACTCACATAAATTTATCATTCGGGCAAAAATAATAATCGTTGTTGCGATAAAATTAAGCCAAAATTATTAGCTAATACGCCAATTTTTTTTTTATGTGTCTGCATCATAAAAATTTTTTACTTTCTGTATCAGTAGCTGACATGCGTTATAAGAACAACTCAGAATAATCAATAATTTCAGAATAATCGGAATAAATATTTAATGGAATATATATTTATGTTATCTATTTACTATAACTCAAATATTCTGCAAATAACTATCAAAGTGGGGCCTAAACATGGTAGTGGCCGAGTGACTAGCGCCCTGGCAGTCGGTACCACAGGTATCAAGTTCGAATCTCGGCTGTGCCAGGGATGTCTGTAGTGGACCGGAATCCACTTTAAACCGTAGGTCCCGGTCCTAATTGGATCGTAGAGCGTTATGGGGGTAGTGTTACTCGCGTCCGTAGCCTATCTTCAAACTACACGTGCCTCCTGGATAGTGCTAAAGGAATAACAGCGATGCAGCCCTTTCTTATGGCATAAAGATTAACTGTCCGTATTGATGCTTGCATTAGAACAATAACTATCAAAGTTGAAATAAATAGTCATTATATTGTGCCGAAAAAAGTTAAAAATTTCTCTAGAGTATTGCAACCCTAAAGAAATTGGAGGAATGTTGGTGAAATATTCCGTGTTGAAAGATGGTGACTTTCTTGGAGCTACTATATTCTATATTTCAACCAAATGAAGAAAAAATGTTGGAGAGTAAGGAATTTTTGTCAATTTTTATTAAATTGTGTTTTTTAAGAATAGTCCTAATGCATTACAACAGATAAATTTTCCGTATAGGGTGCTAGTCGAACGAGAATTCATTTGGTTCCAATTAAATCCTTGGACTTGACGAATATTTTCGTCACCAAGCTCGCGCCAATCAATGGATAGCGTTTCCAATTGAAATGTAAACGTAACCACTTTGTCACTCCTAGAATCCTAGGTCCTAGAATTCAATAGCACCCTATATATCTCACATTATTTTCCTTACAAAATGAAAAATGTTTTAATTTTTGAAAATTAATAGCGTATTTCTAAATAATTTTAGAATGGTATGAAAGTATTGAAATTGTCAAATATAAAGCTGTAATTATTGTAAAATAGATAAATTAAACACAATAGCTCCGTATGATTCGAAAAAAGGCAAACATATTTAGCGTAACATGGTAAACAGGCAACAATAATGGCAAACATGCCCATCTAAACACGGAAATTATTTTTTATTAAAATATATTATATGAGGAACATTTAATCTAACGAACAATTAATAACTTTCGTAAAAAACGCGTTGAGATTTAGGTAGACTACATTCAGCTATGTTAATTTTAAGTTAAATGTTGAATCAAAATTCCCTCATCAAACATATTACAAAGAAGAAGAAATCAACAATTAAAATATTACAGATCAGGACAAATATTCAAATACGTACACGTTATCAATATTATTTCAGTCGTTATGCCTGGTGAGGTCGTCTAGAGACCAAACCCCACCAGGAGTTCATGTTTTTGTATTTATTCAATGAAAAGCGATTAGATATACCACCATGTGATTCGAAAATAGGCATATATATTTAGTGAAACATGGTAGGCATAGGCAAAAAAATAATAATAAAACATGCCCATCTCAGGAAATATTTTTTTTTATTAAAAACCATTATTTGAGGAACTTTTACACTAACGAATACATAATAACATTTGTAAAAAGCGTCGAGATTTGGGTAGCCTATTTTCATCTATGTTAATTTTAAGTTAAATGTTGAATCAAAATTCCCTCATCAAACATATTCCAAAGAAGAAGAAATCAACAATTAAAATATTACAGATCAGGACAAGTATTCAAATAGGTACAGGTTATCAATATTATTTCAGTCGATATCCCTGGTGGGGTCTTCTTGGGACCAAACAAAACCAGGAGTTCACGGGCATTTGATTTCTATTTATTCCATGAAAACTGATTAGATATAGCTCCGTGTGATTCGAAAATAGGCAAATATATTTAGCGCAACATGGTAGGCATAGGCAAAAATAATAATAAAACAGGCCTGTCTTAGAAATTATTTTTTTATTAAAAACTTTGTTTGAGGAACTTTTAAAGTAACGAATACATAATAACATTTGTAAAAAAAGCGTAGAGATTTAGGTAGTCTATTTTCAGCTATGTTAATTTTTAAATTAAATTTTGATTCAAAATTCTCTCATCAAATATATTCCAAAGAAGAAATAATCAACAATAAAAATATTACAGATTAGGACAAGTATTGTAAATACATACAAATTATCAATATATTATTTCATGTCGTTGTCTCAGGTTGGGTCGTCTTGGGACCAAACCCCACCAGGAGTTCATGGACATTTGATTACATATAGCATCGTGTGTTTCGTAAATAGGCATATATATTTAGTGAAACATGGTAGGCATAGGCAAAAATAATAATAAAACAAAAGTATCTCAGGAAATAAATATTTTATTAAAAACCATTATTTGAGGAACTTTTACACTAACGAATACATGATAATATTTGTAAAAAGCGTAGAGATTTAGGCAGTCTATTTTCAGCTATGTTAATTTTAAATTAAATTTTGATTCAAAATTCTCTCATCAAATATATTCCAAGAAGAAATAATCAACAATAAAAATATTACAGATCGGGACAAGTATTCAAATACGTACATGTTATCAATATATTATTTATGTCGTTGTCCCAGGTTGGGTCGTTTTGGGACCAATCCCCACAAGGAGTTCTTGGACATTTTATTTCTATTTATTCCACGAAAATGATTCGATATATCTCCGTGTGATTCGAAAATAGGAAAATATATTTAGCGAAGCATGGTAGGCATAATAGGCAAAAATAATAATAATTGGAGGAACTTTTACACTAACGAATGCATCATAAAATTTGTAAAAGTGTTGAGATTTTGGTAGTCTAGTTTAAGCTATGTTAATTTTAAATTAAATTTTGATCCAAAATAATTCTCTCGTGAAACATATTCAAAGAAGAAATAATCAACAATAAATATATTACAGATTAGGACAAGTATTCAAATACGTACAGTTCATCAATATTATTTCAGTTGTTATCCTGGTGGGCTGTCTTGGGAGCAAACCCCACCAGTATTTCTTGGACATTTGATTTCTATTTATTCCATGAAAATGATTAGATATAGCTCCGTCTGATTCGAAAATAGGCAAACATATTTAGTGAAACATGGTAGATATAGGCATAGGCAACAATAATAGGCATAGGCAACAGTAATAGGCATAGGCAACAATAATAGGCAAATGTGCCGATCTTATGAAATAATTTTTTTATTAAAAACCATTATTGAGGAACTTTTACACTAACGAATACATCATAAAATTTGTAGAAAGTGTTGAGATTTAGGTAGGCTACTTTCAGCTCTGTTAATTTTTAAATTAAAATTTGGATTCAAAATTCTCTCATCAAACGTATTCCAAAGAAGAAATAATCAACAATAAAAATATTGCAGTTCCGAACAAGTATTCAAATACTTACAGGTTACCAATATTATTTAAAGATGCAGTCGTTATCCCTGGTGGGGTCGTTCTTTTGGGACCAAATCCCACCAGGATTTACACAGGGAGTGAACATATTTAGCTATTTATTCCATCAAAAGTGATGCGATATATCTCCGTGTGATTCGAAAATATGAAAATATATTTAGCGAAACATGGTAGGCATAAAAAAAATAATAATAAAACATGACATCTTAGAAAATTATTTTTTTATTAAAAACCATTATTGGAGGAACTTTACACTAACGAATACATAATAACATTTAAAAGTGTTGAGATTTAGGGTAGTCTATTTTCACCTATTTTAATTTTTAAATTAAAATTTGATTCAAAATTCTCCTCATCAAACATATTCGAAAGAAGAAATAATCAACAATAAAAATATTACAGATCAGGCCAAAAGTATTCAAATACGAACAGGTTTTCAATATTATTTCATTCGTTATCCCTGGTGGGATCGTCTTGGGACGAAACCCCACCTGGATTTCATATAGACATTTCTCTTTTATACCATGAAAATGATTAGAATGTAGCTCCGCGTGATTCGAAAATAGTCAAGATATTTAGTGAAACACGAGGCATTGGAAAAATAATAATAAAACATGACCATCTTAGAAAATTATTTTTTGTTAAAAACCATTATTGAGGAACTTTACACAACGAATACACAAATTTTTGTAAAAAGCGTTCAGATTTAG